>PVIH01007990.1:0-95320 GCA_004025045.1 Sigmodon hispidus
CCTGGGCAGGGAGCATACAGTCCTATGGTCCCACTGACCCATTAATGCTTAGATCAGTCTCCACCTCTGGCCAAATCCAGTTCTTTCCCCTCTCCCTCAAGAGTGAGTCAGGTGTTCCTCTAGGTGGGGTGGGATCCAAAGGGTCAGTCCAGGGTGTTTCTGATCCCAAGCTGTTCAGTGGTTGTGGTTTGCCGCTTGGCCATGTTTGGCTTTTTTTTTTCTTGTTTGTTTGTTTAGAGACCACTAGTGAGTGAGTACATCCCCTGCTTATCTCTCTGAGTTTGTGAGACTTCGCTCAGGAGGATATTCTCCAAATCCATCCATTTGCCTGTGAATTTTAGGATATCATTTTTTCTTACTGCTGCGTACTGAAGAATGGATTAACACAATGGAATACTACACAATGTCTTCTAAGATAATTGGTTTCCTTGATTAGAATAAAATATTATATTTTATTTCTGCTGACTAATGTTAGATTAAAATTTATTTTATTAGACATGATAGTGATACAAACTAGCTTTTTGGTCCCATTACCTTAAATGTATATTTTTTTTCTATCTTTTCACTTTAATGTGGTACCTGTTACTAAAATTAACATGACATTTTTGTAGATAACAGAGATATAGATTTTAGGGTTTAATCTAGGGTTTAAATAATCCCTGTCTTTTGATTGAAGAGTTGAAACTATTAATGCTTAATGTTACAGAAATGTATATGTTGATCATTTCTTCCCATTTGTAATTTTAGTCTTTTTTTTTTGCTTTAGTAATTAAGCTTTATTGTTTTCCTATTATATTTTGGGTATGTTCATTCATTTAAACTGAATTGTTTTACTTGTTAATATATATATTTTTAATTTTTATTCAACTTTGACAAAGAATTTTACTGGGTACAGAAGTCCACATTGGTATCCATGGCTCTTTGTTGTATATCAAACTGGATTTTGGAATTCCACTGGGAAGTCAGACATTATTCTGTAGGATTTTCCTCTTATTTTTTTTTTTGAGTAGGGTTTTTCTCGGGTAGCTTTCTATGTCCTCTCCTTATTCTTTATATTTAATATATTAAATATAATATGTTACAGATAATTTGTTTTTTGTCATGTCTATTTTGTGTTTTATGTGTTTCTTGTATCTATATGTTTGTGTCTTATATTTCATTGATGAAATTTTCTTCTATGATCTTGTTGAAGAGCTGTTCTATGCTATTGACATGAATTATTGTTTTGACATGAATTATTGTTTTTTTTCTTCTATGCCTGTAATTTGAAGATTTGGGCTTTTCACATGCTTCTTGTACTTTGTATATGGTTCTTTTTTGAAATTTTCTTTTTTAATTTTCTATATTTGTTTCTTTAATGGTCAAATCTGTTTACTTTATCTTCACGTCCTGATTGTTATCTTTTTGATCTATTCTACTTGAAAGGCTTTTCCTTGTTCCATTTTATAATTAAGAAACTGAATTTTTAGCTCTCCTGTCCTGCTTCTCTGCTTCTGTAGCCACCTGTGAACTCTCTTAAATAACCTCTTGTGTGGCCTTGGTAATAAAAGAGAAGGCCTCAAAGAGACAGCAACCAAACAAGACAAAGCAAGATTGAATAAACAAAGCAAAAACTCTCATATGAAAGCTGGACAGGGGACTGGGTTCTCTTTGTGGTGCATGTCTATACTCATTCTTTAGCAGACAGGAATAAACTTTGGCTGTGAGGGGCTCCTCCAGCTGCTACTGAAACAAGGGAACTTGCATGGCTATCCCACCTCCAACTGCATCAGCAGAGAAGGACTGAGGACTTTGAACTTCAGACCCCTGCCCAGAGCAGAGTCAGAGATTGAGCAGACCCCTTGTTCAGAGGCGACAGGAAACACACAAGCCCTCTTGCCACAACTGATCAGGAGCTACCTAATCATGAACCACTGAAGCCATGGGTAGATGCCAGTGCAAAAATACATATAATAATATAAAGAACAACAAGGAAAATCCAGAAGAAAGTGGTGGTTCTACAACTACAAGATCTGAGCAGAGCAATGAACAGGATGCAGAAGGAAGCAACAACAAAAATACCTTTATGAGGGTCATTGAAGCCCACAAAGAAGATATGAAAAATTCTCTTAAAGAAATAGAAGAAAATACAAAAAAATGGAAGAGATGAACACATCTTTGAACGAAAACCAAGAAAAGGTAAACCACAAAATGAAAGAAACATTCCAGGAACTAGAAACTGAAATAGTAGCAATAAAAAAGGCACAAAATGAGGCAAAGATAGAAATAGAAAACCTGAAGAAAAAAGCTGGAACTACAGATACAAGCAAAACCATCAGAATCCAAGAGATGGAAGGAAGAAGCTCTGAAGTGGAAGACTTAGTAACTCAAATAGATACATCAGTCAAAAAAAAATTCTAAAACCAAAAAAGCCATAACAAAAAAGTTCAGGAAATCAGAGAAACCATGAAAAGACCTAACTTGAGAATAATAGGCATAAGAAGAAGGAGAAAAATACCAGCTCAAAGGCACAGATAATATATTCAATAAAATCATAGAAGAAAACTTTCCTAACTTGAAGAAGGAAATGCCTATAAAGATACAAAAAGCTTACAGAACAACAAATAGATATGACCCCCCAAAAGTCAACGCACCACATAATAATCTAGCTAAAATGCATACAGAACAAAGAAAAAAATTTTAAAAGCTGCAAAAGAAAAGGGCCAACTTACCTATGAAGGGAGACCCATCAGAATAACGCCTGACTATTCGATGGAAATGAGGAAAGCAAGAAGGTCTTGGTCAGAAGTTATACAGACACTAAAAGAGCATGGCTGCCAACCTAGAGTACTATACCCTGCAAAATTATCAATCGCCATAGGTGGAGTAAACAAGATATTTCATGACAAAGGCAGACTGAAACAATACCTATCTACCACTTGAGCAATATAGAAAGCATTAGAGGAAAAACTCCAACCTAAGGATACCAGAAAAACCCATGAAACCACAAACAATCAATAATACCACAGAAGAATTCCCCAGAGAAAGGAAATACAAACAAGTTAACACCAAAAATAGCAGAAAATATCAAATAGTGGTTACTAACATCCCTTAATATCCATGGACACAACTCACCTATAAAAAGACACACACTAACATGATGGATATGACAACAAAAGCCATCATTCTGTTACCTACAAGAAACACATCTCAACCACAAAGACAGACACAAATCAGCTTAAAGGGTTGGGAAAAGATTTTCCAGGCAAATGGTCCTAAGAAACAAGCTGAGGTTGCCATTCTAATATCTAACAAAGTAGACCTTAAACTAAAAGCAATTAAAAGGGACCAAGATGGTCACTACTTATTCATTGCAGGATAAATTGGTCCAGAGGAGATTTCAATCCTGAATATTTATGCCCCAAATATTAGGGCACCTACCTATGTAAAAGAAACACTGCTAAAGCTCAAATTCCACATCAATTCTCACACAGTAATAGTGGGAGACTTCAATAACCACTTTTACCCCTGAATAGATCAACCAGACAGAGATTCAACAGAGAAATAAAGAGTCTAACAGAGGTTATGATGCAAATCAACGTAATAGATATCTACAGAAGCTTCCACCTAAATGCAAAGGAAAATATATATTTCTCAGCACTTCATGGAACTTTCTCTAAAATTGACCACATATTTGATGATAAAGCAAATATCAATAGATACAAAAAAATGAAAATTATCCCTTGTAATGTATCAGACCACCAGGGGCCTAAAGTTAGAGTTCAACCACATCAAAAATCACAGAAAGCCTACTGACTCTTGGAAACTAAATATCACTCAGCTGAACCACCTCTGGGTCAAGGAAGAAATTAAGAAAGAAATGAAAGTCTTCTTAGAATTTAATGAAAATTAATCTACAACGTACCCAAACATGTGGGACACAATGAAAACAGTCTTAAGAGGAAAATTCATAGCGCTAGATGCCTATATGAAAAACCTAGAGAAACTCCACACTAGAGAACTAACAGCTCAGCTGAAAGCCTTAGAACAATTAGAAGCAAACTCAACTAGAAGGAGTAGACTGCAGGAAATAATCAAACTTAGAGCTGAAATCAATACAATTGAAACAAAAAGAACAATACAAAGAATCAACGAATCTAAGAGTTGGTTCTTTGAGAAAGTTAACAAGATAGATAAGTCATTAGCCAAACTAATCAAAAACAGAGAGTGTCCAGATCAACGAAATTAGAAATGAAAACAGGGACATAACAACAGACCTCCAGGGAATTCAGAGAATTATCAGATCATACTTTGAAAATCTATATTCCACAAAAATGGAAAACCAAGAAGTAATGGACAGCTTTCTGCACATGTACCATTTACCAAAATTAAATGAAGAACAGATATATTACCTAAACAAGCCTATAACTATTAAGGAAATTGAAGCTGTCATTGAAAGCCTCCCCAAAAATAAAAGCACTGGTCCAGGCAGTATCAGTGCAGAATTCTACCAGACATTCAAAGAAGAATTACTACCATTACTCCTTAAACTATTTCACACAGTAGAAACTGAAGGAATATTGCCAAATTCTTTTTCTGAGATCACAATTACCTTAATACCCAAGCCACTCAAAGACGCAACAAAGAAGGAGAATTACAGACCAATTTCCCTCATGAATATTGATCCTAAAATTCTCAAAAAAATTTTGGCAAACTGTATACAACATTATATAAAAAATATCATCCACCACAACCAAGTAGGCTTCATCCCAGAAATGCAAGGTTGGTTTAACATATGAAAAACTGTAAACGTTATCCATCATTTCAAGAAACTAAAGGAACAAAACCACATGATCATATCCTTAGATGCTGAAAAAGGCTTTGACAAAATCTAACAGTCCTTTATGATAAAAGCTCTGGAGGGATCAGGAATACAGGGACAATACCTCAATACAATAAAGGCAATCTATAAGAAGCTGACAGCCAGCATCAAACTTAATGGAGAAAACCTCAAAGCAATCCCACTAAAATCAGGAACTAGACAAGTATGTCCTCTCTTTCCTTATCTATTCAATATAGTTTTCAAGGTTTAGCTAAAGCAATTAGAGAACTAAGTGTGATTAAGGGGATACATATGGAAAAGAAGAAGTGAAACTATCCCTATTTGCAGATGATATGATTGTATACATAAGTGACCCACAAAATTCTTCCAAGTAATTTCTATGTCTGATAAACACTTTCAGCAATGTAGAAGGATACAAGATTAACTCAAAGAAATCAGTAGCCCTTCTATACACTAAAGATAAAAGGGCTGAAAAAGAAATGAGGGAAACATCATCCTTTATAATAGCTGCAAATAGTATTGAATACCTCGAAGTAACTGTAACCAAAGAAGCAACAGATCTGTTTGACAAAAATTTTAAATCACTGAAGAAAGAAATTGAAGAGAATATCAGAAAATGGAAAGCTCTCCTATGTTCCTGGATAGGTAGGATCAACATAGTAAAAATGGCAAATTCTACCAAAAGCAATATACAGATTCAATGCACTGCCCATCAAAATCCCAACACAAAATTTTTCGGGACTTAAAAGAACAATACTCAATTTCATTTTGAATAAGAGGAAAGCCAGGATTGCCAATACAATTTTACTCAACAAAAGAATCTCAGGAGGCATCACCACCCCTGACATCAAGTTATACTATAGAGTTACAGTAATAAAAAACAGCATGATACTGGCATAAAAACAGACTTGTGCATCAATGGAACAGAATTGAGGATCCAGACATTAACCTAAAAACCTATGAACACCTAATCTTCAACAAAGAGGCCCAAAATATTCAGTGGAAAAGAGATAGTATAATTAACAAATTGTGTTGTCATAGCTGGATAGTAGTGTGTGGAAAATGCAAATAGATCCAAGCCTGTCACCCTGCACAAAACTCAAATCCAAGTGGATCAATGGCCCCAACATAAACCCAGCCACTTAGAACTAGAAAGAAAAGAAAGGGGAAATACCCTCCAACGAATTGGCCCAAGTGACCAATTCCTAAATATAACACCAGTGGCACAGACACTAGGATCAACAATCAATAAGTGTGATCTCCTGAAGCTGAGAATCTTCTGTATAGCTAAAGATACTGTCAAAAGGACTAAATGACAGCCTACAGAATGAGAAAATAATTTCACCATCCTTACAAGTGATAGAGGATTGTTCTCCAACATATATAAAGAACTCAAGAATCTAGAACCCAAAATCTTGAATAACCCAATCAAAAAATGGGGCTCAGAACTGAAAAGGGAATTGTCAGCAGAAGAATTACAAATGGCAGAAAGGCACCTGAAAAAGTGCTCATCATCTTTAACCATCAGAGAATTGCAAATCAAAACAACTGTGAGATACCACCTGACACCTGTCAGATTGGCTAAGATAAAAGACACAAAGGACAGCCTATGCTGGAGAGGGTGCAGAGCAAGGGGAATACTCCTCCATTATTGCTCGGAGTGTAAGCTTGTTCAGCCATTCTGGAATGCAGTACTGCGGTTTCTCAGAAAACTGGAAATCAATCTCCCCAAGGACCCAGCTATACCCAAAAGATGCACATAGCACTCCAATGCTATGTTCATAGCACCATTATTTGTAATAACGAGAATCTAGAAACAACCTAGATGTCCCTCAACTGAAGAATGGATTAACAAACTGTGGTATATCTACACAATGGAGTACTACTCAGCGGTAAGAAAAAATGATATCCTAAAATTTGCAGGCAAATGGATGGATTTGGAGAATGTCCTCCGGAGCTAGGTATCACAAACCCAGAAAGATAAGAAGGGGGGTGTACTCATTTATTAGTGGACTCTAAACAAAACACAAAATCAACAAAACAAACAAAAAAAATAAGCAAAGAATGCCCAAGCTGCAAACCACAACCACTGAACAGCTTGTGATCTGAAACACCTTGGACTGACACCTTAGATCCCACTCCCCCTAGAGGAACACCTGACTCAGTCTTGATGTTGTGGGGAGAAAACTGGATTTGCCAGGAGTGGAGGCTGAACTAAGCAATACTGGGACCTTGGGACCTTGGGACTGCCTGCCCATGATGGTAGGGGGATATATGGAGAAGAAAGAATGACCTGATGTGGTAGGAGGGGGAAGGGACCTTGATTAAGGATATAGAAGGATAAAAAGTGTGACTTCTTTATTCATAATAAAAAAAAGAAAAAAAAAGAAATTGAATTTTTCAATTTTATTTTTGCTACAGTTTTCAAATTTTCTATCTCTTCACTAATTATATTTTTAATTTCTGAATTGTTTTATTATTTATTAACCTGACATAAATGTTTTCTTGGACAGTACTTGGATATTTAATGCTATTCTCTAGATATTTGTTGGTTTGTGATCTCTTTAAACTACATGAACTTTTTAATCAAGTTTATCAATATTCCCTTTATCATTTTTTTAATATTTAATAATTTTCTGAAGAATCTTAAAAGATGAAGTTCTGTGAAATTCTATGTCCTAAGATTCATTTAGATAATACTCATTAGAGAACATTTTTACAGTGACAATGAATTTTGGGTACAGAGTACAGTTTTTGTATTTTACTTTGTTTGTGTTGTCGTTGTTGTATCAGCATGTGAATTTCTCTTTTTTCATTGTACGTATTACTTCTAGCCTCTATTAAGATGGAAAGGTACAAATCTAAACAACATGATCTAGCTCCTGTAGTAACTTTGCCTGGTGAGCTCTCAAAAACCAACTACATCAACATCATTTCTAGATTCCAGGACCTATCTCTGGCCCTGGGCCTTTGTACCTTATTTGTACCATCTCCTTTTCTCAGGCCTAGTTATATACCTGTAGCTTACACACTCAATACTTTGTCTAGTCAGCTGCTCAGAATCTTGACACCAGCACCCTCTCCACAGTCTTAAACCTAGCTTTGATGGCATAGATCCAAAACAAGATTTCCCTGGTAAGTGCCCTTAAGTTTCACACTACAAAGCCTAGCTCTGGATGCACAACCCACAGGCCAACCTTGCTTGGAGAGATTTTCCAAACAATTTCCATCTCACCTTGAAGTTGTTAAGAATACAGTAAAAACATGTATGCACAGTTTTTAGAAAATTTAGGTTAATTTTTTCTCATGATTCCTGAAAATAAAATCAATACCTCAGATTAAAATCAATCTACTAAGAAGTAAAGTATATGCAAACTGTTTGGTCACAGTATTCCTGCATGTAGACTCATAAAAAAAAAAAAATGGTACCTTTATTTCACTTATCAGCAGGTAAACCCTCATAATTCTAATAATATTTGGTCCCAAGAATGAAGACTATCTGGTCATTACTGTCATCAATAACCAAAAACAAAAGCCTTCAATCTCATAATCCAACTAAAACTCAGAGGAATGTGAAGATGGCTTGAAGTCAATTCTTCTGTTGATGAGAAATCAATGCATGAATAAGATTGCTGTGATAACTCTGATGTGACTTCACATTAAGTTCAAAATAGACTTAAACATATTTCACTAACTTTTGAGTTGATTGCTAAGAAAGTCAGCAGACAAGGTTTGCAATAAGTAGGGTTTGGGGGGAGAATTAATATTCTTTAGATCACATAATGAAATAGTAGTATCAATATTATAAAATAGTACAGATTTTCTAACCATAGAAATTCTAATTTAGAAGAAACTTTAAATAAGTTGTAAATAAAATCAATTTCTCTTTTATACTTATATTTTAGCATATAAATTCAGTGAATACTATAAGTCTTCAATTTATAATAATGTATATAAATTTGCATATTTATATAATGTACATTAATAAATTTGTAATTTGTAAAAATAAACTTTGCTTTTTAGATTGTCCTCCTCCCATGGCTGACTTCAAATTTCCATATGCCTTACATAAAACCTGAAAACTTTATGATAAAATCTCATACCACAATGAGACAATGCTACATATTACCTGTGTTGTATTTTAAAAACAGCATGTTGTTGCCTTGGCAGGTTTGACCCCAGGTACCCCATAGCAGGAGATAGAAACAAGACATTTATGGGCAGCAGCCATGGTAGGGGAGAGACATGGAGAAAGGCACACCATGCCTGTTTTCTGAAGGGAAAGGAAAAAAGAGAAAGTAGGTGCAGAGTGGCTTCCTGGGGAAAGAAAAAGGAAAAGAAGTGAGGAGAGAGAGGAACGTAGAGGTGCAGGCATACCCCCATGGGAAGAAAAGAGAAAGAGATGGAGAAAAAAAGTGAAGGGATTTTTCTTAAAGGGGATTTTACTTAGAATGACATTGTCAGGACCCTGGAGAGGCTAAGGTATTACCTGCATATTGGCCAGGTCTCAAAAGGGCTGGTGTAAAAGCTACTATTCCTCCTTTTTTATTATTATAAAAAGCTGATACTGTTATTCTAAAAAGGTTAAAAAATAGGGTGACAAATTCTTGAGAATGCTTCCTATTGACACGGGACAAAGTGGGAGAGAATAGTTGTAAGTCGAGGCAATACACATCGAGAGGTGTGACTAAAAAAGCATTCAGTTAGTTGTTGTTCTGGAGACCTCTGGCAGCTGTCCTTGGGTGAGCTGAAAGGGCATGTTTCTAAGAGAAAAACAGATTCTTAACACCAGTCCTCTTAATGGGGCTAGCTAAGGGATGAGTGATGTGGCTGCCAGGAAGCATGGAATGGAGAAGTGTCCAGTGTTAGTTTTTTACAAGTGGGAGAGACACACATACTCACTACCATGTGCCACATGAGAGTTTATTTTAGGGAATTCAGATACCTGGAGAAAGGAGGGGAGAAGAAGAAGAGAGAAAGAAGAAAGGAAAGAAAAAAGAAAGGAGAACTGACTGCCATGTGGCAGGTTTCTTTTAAGAGAAAGGGTACGCACAGATCTACATAGCCATGCCTGGGGCGTGCTCTTGTGCTCTGCTGGTACCATGTTGGGCCAGAGAGGGAGTGTACGTGCTGGGACACAGCCACGCCTATGGGCGTGCACTACAAGCTCCATGTTGGGTCCACTGCAAGGCGTGTCAGGAACACACTTACATTCCACCCTTTTATGTTAATTATAAAAAGGAAGTCAGGTTTATGGGGGGAAATGAGCAAGGTCACTGTGATCTCTATAAGGCTACTTCCAGCTGGCTTGGGGCGAAGATGTGTCTTTTGGAAGTCAATCTGCTGGACTTCGCAGCTCATTTTTGCAGTCTGGGAGTTGAGGTCACAGGATGATAAATTTTTGTCGTCTGGAACTTGAAAAAAACATGAGTTAGTAAAAGAACCTTGAGAAGTGACACATACTGTATTTTGCTAGATTTTGAGGGATGGGAAGAGGTCAAGATGGCTTAAGTTAGCCTTTAGTTCCTTTTCTTTGGTCCTAGGAGCTAGGAGAAACAGACTGCTTTACCTGTATTTCCATTTTCCAGAAGCATTAGCTGGAGAGTTTATCTGTGAGGGAAGGGGGGGCAAAGCAAAATACCTCGGAGCCTTTTGCTAGTAATTGTTTCAGCTTCAATTCAGCTCTGAGAAGCAGGCTGGAAAACTCTGAGAAGCTGGAATGGAAAACTCAGAGGGATTTTACCCATTACCCCAACAATAGAGAGGCTGGAAAGAGAGGCAAGACCACAAAGCCCCTGTAGGGCTGAGCATGTGGCTCCCAGCACCCACAAGAAGAGAGATGGAACACCCCAACACCGCCATGATCACCTGAGGCTTTTTTTTTTTTTTTTTTTTTTTTTTTTTTTTTTTTTTTTTTTTTTTTTTTTTTTTTTTTTTTTTTTTTTTTTTTTTTTTTTTTTTTTTTTTTTTTTTTTTTTTTTTTTTTTTTTTTTTTTTTTTTTTTTTTTTTTTTTTTTTTTTCTGTGATGACAGTTGTTAGGTCATCTACCAGGCCTAGGAGATCAGGCTTGTCTGCATGTACTGCCTCCTTAGCCTTTGGGGCTTGTCGTGTTCTCTCATCTCTCCTGTGATACACCTTAAAAGCCAGCACTAGGGCTGGAGAGATGGCTCAGGGTTGGGAGCACTGTTTGTTTTGTTTTGTTTGTGTTTTGTTGTTGTTGTTAAATAGCCAGCACTAACATTTTTGTCTGGGGTCTGCCTGTAATTTCTTATGTCAGTTATAGCTTTAACTTTATTTAGTGTAAATACAGCTGCTAGGATTGGAGTTCCCAAAAAGGAAATAGTTGGAAGCAGGTGAGCATTCAGATTGAAAGTTGAGAGTTGAGATATGAGAAGAAATAGAGAAGCTTTGGGGGCAGGAGGGGGAAGGGAGTTTGAACAAGGGGATACATGAATAAAAAATGAGACTTTATTTATAATAATAAAAAAAGAGTAGAAAGCTGGAAGAGAAGGTTTAGAGCTGAGATATGGAAAGAGAAAACTTTTTTAATCTGTCCATATGCTTGCAAAAGTTAGCTCCAGTAAAATACAGGGTCAGAGAGCCATTAAGTGGCTATTTTGAATAATCGAAGGCCAGAAATGAATGTCAAGTGAGAGGGGACAGCCTTGACCTGTAAGGATCTTGAATGAGTGTGGCCCACTGAAAAACCAAAGTCTTACCAGAGAACCAGAGACTGTATACTTTGGATTCCTGGAGAAGAGAGGAGCAGGGAGGAAGAATGAGAGGGGGGTGCGGAACTGGCTGCCATGTGGCGGGCTTTTTTTTAACAGAATGGATAGATGGGCAGAGATCTACACAGCCATGCCTGAGGATGTGCTCTTCATTTTATGGGCTCTACCAGCACCATATTGGATCCACTGTGTGGTGTATTAGGAACACACTTACACCTAGGTTGTACAGAAGAAGCAAGGGTGTATGAGTAAGACATAAGAGAAGATATACCTTTCATTAGGACATCTTGGAAAGGCATGTTCCAGTTGTTGGGTATATACCCATTTAACTTGGAGAAGTGCTTCCAGCAGTGATGTCCCAAGGAGCCTAGGGAGGTAGTACACCAAATTGAGAGATGATGTGTTTCAGGAGTACAGAAACCACCACATTCTCTGTTTCCCTGGAGGGTGCAAGTAAATCCATTATGATTGGCATCCATGGAGCTGGTACAGAGGCTAGATAAACTGGAAAACTCCTGTAAGTTTGGCCTTGGAACAAGTCTGGCAGGAGGGATGAGCATGTGCAGAAAATGTAGGTTTCTACAAAACAACTATAAAAGATTTATATCTTGATGTCATAGCAAAAGGGTTGAAAGCATCCATATACTCTCTAATGTGTGTGTGGAGAAGTACTGGTAACTGGCAAATCTGTTAGTATCCTGGTCATCAAACACTATTAGATCTCAGAAGGATATGTAAGTGAGCAGAAGAGAGACAGCTTTTCTATCTTTACACAAACATACCATAAAACACCTTTTCCTTTTCTGTTATCATGATATCATCTCAATACTCAGGAGACACAATTGACTGATTGTTGAGGACAGTCAATAGTAAACAGTTATATTAAAATTTGTTCTGAGTCTTTCTTTTGAGTCTGGGGGTATCTGCATATCTCTGGGGTGCTTTTGTTGTTCCTTACCACCTGGGCACATTTGATAGTCTTTTCACCTCAGGCTCTGTGGCTAATGGTGGTAATGTAGCAACAGCTGATTAGTTAATTAGAAATTTTGAATATGTCATTGGAGACACATAGAGAGAAAATTAATGAAGCAAGGTGTGAGAAGTAGAGGCAGTTGAGCATGGAGAAGGAGTGCAGGAAAGAAAGCATATGTGGTTCCCAGTCCAATGGAATTGAGAATGATTGTGTGTTAAAATCTCTTTCTTCTGGAATTGGAGATAAAGCGATGAATTTGTGTGTCTTCTGAAACTTTAGACAGCAGAGCCCTATTTGACTTAAAGTGTATGAAGAAGGATTATCATGGGGTGGGGGAATAAAAGATTTGAGATGAGATAAGTAATCCCAATGAGAAAGATCCTCAAGCTTAGCAGTTATGGGGGGAATAAAAGAATTACTTTGATGATGCCCTGACATTTAGGGGAAATGAGTGAGAGGTTTTGGTCTGGAGGAGAAAGAATGACCTGATCCCCAATGTTGATCAGAGGTAGGCATAGGTTAGCACATGGCTAGTGTAGAAAATAGTCAATAAAGTTGCATAGAAGATAATGGAGACAACTGAGTAGGGTGGTGAGTAGGTGGTCAGTGGGAGAGTTTAGATGATAGACCAGGGTTTAGAACTGCCCTTCCATACAATAGTTCAAGTGGTGTATTTGGGAAGGATCACTTGGGGAAAGTCCGGAGCCTAAAAAGAGCCAGAGGCAAGAGTTTAACCCAGTTAAGATGAAATTCTTGTGACATTTTAATAAGAATATTGTTTTAAGTGATTAGTTTGTTTTATCTTTCCTGATGACTGTGGGTGATAGGGGGTATGGAGATAAGAGACTTGGGTCTTGTTAGTGGTTGTAAAAGCTTCAACTTAGCCTGAGAACATATCTCCTAGAACCAAGAGATACTTAACCCATCTGACTGTGGACATAAGAGCAAAATCAAGTTACCAGTCAGTCTCTAGGGAAAGTCCCTATCTTGGTGAGTAGGAACAATATTTGGAATTAAGGTCTGAACTTTGATAATTTTTACTGTGGCAGTTAGAGTTTTTAACAAATGGAAGTCCTCAGGGGTGGGCTGGGGTGAGCTTTGACAATATGAGACAGAGACTGACTATAAAGATAAAAGAGCTGGTATGCATAGGACAGAATTTGCCAAGTGTCAGGGTATAACTTTAGGATGTGTGTTTGGGTAATGGTTAGACCTGGATAGGTGAACTGAGAAGTGTACAAGTGAACCTTAGAAGTTCAAGACTATAGCCCTGGCTAAACAAAAAATTAAGGAGAGCAGAGGTGTTGGTTTGTCTAATTAGTAATGATGGACTACAAAGGAGAATATCACCCATATACTGTGTGAGTTTAGATTTGGAGAGAGACAAAGAGAGTAGGTCAGAAGCTAGGATCTCTCCAAATAGATACCTGCTGGCTCTGGATCTCTGGGGTAGGACAGTCTAGGGAAGGTGCGTGGAGAGGTAAGTGTCAGGATCAGTTCAGGTGAAAGCAAAGATATTTTGAAACTAAGTGTTGAGAGAAATAAAAAAGAAAGCATCCTTGAGATCCAGAACTGAGAAATGCATAGTATGTGGTTATCTACTTTAATACTGAAATTCTATCAGTATTCACAACCTGGAAAATGTTATAGTGCTGTAAATGGAAGTGAAGTTTTTTTTTGTTTTTTTTTTGTTTTTTTTTTTTTTGTCCCAACTGCCTGATTCCAAAAAAAACACACTTTAGCTTATATTAATTATAGAATGCTCAACCAGTAACTCAGGCTTGTTACTTACTAGCTCTTACATTTAAATCAATCCATTTATATTAATCTATGTATTGCCACATGGTCCCTGATTTACACATCCTCTGGCATCTTGCTTCCTGGGTGGCTCACTAGCATCTCTCCTGACTCTACTCTATTTCTTTACTTCATTTTTCAGTTTGATTGCCCCTTATAATTTTATTCTGCCTTACCATAGGCCAAACAACTTTATTTTCAACCAATGAGAGCAACAATATTCACTATACAAAGATAATTCTTCATAATCCACAACATTCTTCCTCTCCCAGTATCTATCCACTGCCAAGTGCTCAGCAGTAAAGGTTGGAACCTAGAAGTCTACTTTATCTAGACTAGTTTAGTTCATTTGAACTTGTGCAGGTCATCTTATTTACCCCTACTATGATTTCATGAGTATGTGACTCCATGATAACCATGCCATGTCCAGAAGACAGCATTGTATTTTCCTATTCTTTGACTCTTTCTTATTTTTATTTTTTAATAAAGTGTCATTTTTTTAAATCCGTGTATCACCTTGTTAAAACTCCCTTCTCCCTCTTGTCCGTCCCAGTCACTCTGTCTTCTTTGACTCTTATTCTCTTACTTTCTCCACTTCGATGATATTTCCTGAGTTTTTGTGCCAAGACACATTACTTTTTTATGTAAATAACATTGTCCTCTTGTCTTTGACTTCCTTACTCCCTTCTTTCCTCCATTCTCCCTTTTCTTTCTTCTTCCTTCCCTCGTTTCTTTCTTTTCTCTCTCCCCTTCTTCTTTTCTTTCATCCTTTTTCAAGATACCCTTACAATTCTGTATTAATAGAACACACAATACAAGTCTTTGTCTCTGCAAAGTCCTTGTGTTTTGAAAGTCCTTTCCTCTTCAGGTTGCCTTGCTGTCACATGTGTCCAGTCACCAAAGTATCGGGTATTTGTTCTTTCTCATGGTAGAATAATTGGTTTGCACAGAGCAGCTAATGCGTTAAGGATAATATACTGCCAGAAATTCATGTAATCTAATGTGGTATTGTCCCTCTCTGGACTTCTTATTCTTTATTTATATACTATGCTCATACTTCATATTAAATTGCACTCTAGACTTTGCTCACCTGGTGATTATATAGTACTGTCTAACACACAGGACCAGTGTAAGGTTTTTATTATATGTCTTAGCTTGTTCTTTTGAAGCTATGAATGATAATAAGTATGGATAAAAATTTGCAATAATAAATTTTAAAGAGATAAAACAAATGAACAAAATTACACAATCTAAATAGTAATTTCTCATGATCTAGACACTACCACAGACAAAATGAGAGTGCTTTTGAATTTCCTTGGAAATTCAAAACTGCTTGTTATTGACTATAATCCAGATTTGTGAATGACATTCAGTGCTACTGTAAGATTAAAGACTACTTAGTTCTCTTTTTGATGCTGTCCCTGTTAGGCAGCAAGGTGACCCATATGCATGAAGCACTCAGGTTAACCTATGATTCATGAATGTCTGTTAGATTTCATTGTCTAATAAGTTAACCAGATTTTTTAATATGGTGTATTGATAATGAGAAATGATTTTAGAAGCAATTATTTAGATCATGATAAAACAAATACAAATTTGGCATATTGTACTTTCATTATGTACTTCAGATGTTCAGAACTGCATATTGTAGACATTGAAGTATTTTCCTTTTTCATGGAAATTTGAGAGAATATATATACATCTGTATGTAGGTATGCTTATGTAATTGTATTCTATAGTTATAAATTTTGAGATATTTTCAAAGTATTTACATTTAATGTAGAAGCTTAGAAAGTACAGTGTTACATTCATCAATAGATCATAAAAGCTTTCATGAAGAATTCATGTACTCTGAACTGATTAATTGATATAAATTGTTTAGGTTTTAAATAAAAATACTGATATAATTGTAAAACTACAGTAAACTTTTCTCTTCTCCTTGGAAAACCTAGCAACTAAAAGTTGTAAAGACCTTGTAAAATTATATAAGTATTTCTTATATAAAGGCATCTTTTGATCTTTGAGATGGTCTTACCTCAAATTTGAAAGTACATGCTTAAAATTTTATAAAAATTATTATTCCAGTAAAAAGTATTATTCAGTATATATTTATTAATTTATTTAATTATATTTGAAACATGGGATTAGTAAATATGTTGTTTTAAATACTAGTACCAAGGTTTTGCTTTCTTTTCAAAGTGGAATCTGTAGATAGCTAAGCAGTTCTGATACTGTATTGTATGCTGGTTTGATATTTTCAATCTTTACCAATTGAAGTTTTATGTTTAAAAAGCTATACACATATAGATTGTGCATCTTTAGAGTATATGCCTAAAAGTGGTATTGCAGGATCCTTGGGGTGATTGATTCCCAGTTTTCTGAAATACCACCATACTGCATCCCAGATCATCATTTTTTGCAGAGAAATTCCAGACACTTTAAACATGCATTCAAAGGTTTTTATGCATAAGAATCTGCTTATATGTTTCTAAGGTAGTAGCAATGTAGAGGGACAAATGAATGAACAAGGAAGAAGAAGATTTGGATGTGAGCTTTGAATTTTCTAGTTGGGTCACCTTCTAGTTTTCCTCTTTGGAAAACTAGATATTGATATAACAGAGGTTTGTCTCATAACTCTTTTCTGTCTTACTCTTTCCTTCCTTTTCTCCCCCACTTTTGATCTCTTTCTAACACAGAGACACACATACACTTGCCTACATACACATACACAGATAGATGCACACATATATATATATATATAACATAGATACACACATATATGTACAGATATACACAGAGAGATATATACACAAATATAGACACAGAAATATACACATACAGATACACACACAGGTATGCATATACAGATACACTCAGATTGATACGCACAGAGAATTGTATACAAGAGCTCAAGGCTAGAACATAGTTAAATGAAACAGTGCTTTACTCCTGCATTGATTGATGGCCTCTGGCAGGTGTGGTTGAAGAAGGTCTCTTTTTTTTTGTTTTGTTTTTGTTTGTTTGTTTGTTTAAGGAGGTGGCCACGGGGTGTTTAATTATGCCTCAGTAGGTAAATAACAGCATGAATGGGCTTTTTAGTAAACGGGGAGATTATAAGAGTGGGTATTAAACTGAAAGGACTCATAACTGAGTTTGATGAAGTCTATGATGTAAAATCACCAAATAATATAAAAATGAAAAAGATAGGATCTTAATTCCCTTTATCATATTGCAAAGACCTTATAAGACAACTGGTCAGTCTATTCTAATCAAGAAGTCTCAGTTCAGAGAAATTTTTTACTGCATATCAGGTAAATTGTGTCATATTAGTTGTTTTAAAATGTCATTCTCTAAGTGTGTTTTTATTGTTTATAATTGTTAATATTTTGTGTTAATGTTTGAAAATGATGTCAACTGAAAAATAAAACAAAAATCTGATGGAAAAAAGAATATAAGAATAAAAACCTTATAAAAAAGAAAAAAAAGCTATACATATATAGATTAAGTCATCTCCAGATACAGAAATATGTGTGTCTGTTGTATGTACAGCTACAGAGGTCTGTAGTCTGTCTGAGATCAGTTATGCCACTTTGTAATAACTGCAGCTAGTGCTTTGAGGTTAACAAACACAGGTTGATAAACACAGGAACAGGAATCCCATCTTACAAGAAGCTGAATGTGCTGAACTTGCTTCATATGAGCCATGGCTGACACAAGCAAGGTGAAATCAAAGAGTGAAAAACTTTTGACAAGCCATGCTTCGCAATCCTGGCCACTGTGGATGGCCATGATTATCTGCAGACAAGATGACTGTGTGTGAATGGCTTATATACACTTAAATTAAACACAGCAGGGTTGTAGTAATCTCTGTTTGCATTTTACTTTCTTTTAAGAAGGAAATTGCTTAGACTTGGAACATTTCATTTAATGGCATTTTTAGTTACCTTTTGTACTTCTAATGCCAGAGTCGAAATTCATTCCAAATTACCCAGTAAGACATAGAAAACTTTGGTAGTTTTTTTGTTTATTTTTTTTTAATTGCTGTTGCTTCCTTACCAATTTTACTAAATTAAATGTGTTTTAAAGCATCTCAGTTCTTGAAACTTAATTATCCAAATCTCTGGGTGAAGTATAACAAACAATGCAAACCCCACTTATGTAATTTATTTTACAAAAGAAAATAATGAAATGCAGTTGTGCTAATGATATACACGTTTCTGTATTTTTCTCCCTTTTTGACAACAACTTAGCAAAGCCCTATCATTTTGAAACAAAAGCTTTAAGGGCATTTTGAGGCTTGGTTTTGTCCATTCTCTGCTTTTCAAAAGAGGTAAAGTGCATAATGGTGTATGCCTTTTGCAATTATGAAAGATTTTGATTCCTTCATTTTATCCTTCTATCAGTGAGTATTATAGACAGTTACACAAAATAAGCTGAGAATAGAGATCATGGCTTTTAATTTTAATGTGTAAAGAAGAAGAGAAATATTTTGATATAAAGCAAGAACAAGCTAAATGCCCAATTTCTGAAAGAACAAATATGAGGGAAATGACTCCAGTATTTCATTGTAAGACCCCAAGGGGTCCAGAGTTGTTTTAAATTTTAGAGTCCATCAAGGCAGATAGATCTGTATAACTCTGAATCTTATACTCTGTAGCTCTTAGTGGTACCTTCTCTCTAACCTTAGTAAGAAAGCCTTGTAAGTTGGCAATATGGATCGCAGTATGAGAGAGCTGTGACAATGATATTAACCTATGGTGGAGCATTATCCTAAAAGTTAGGATGTCATACTTTCATTACACTTGTGTGTGTGTGTGTGTGTGTGTGTGTGTGTGTGTGTGTATACACAACACAATATGTGTATGGAGGAACTACAGGATACATTATTGAGACAGTTCTTTTCTGCCACCAAATGGATTCTGAAGATTGAACTCGGGGTATCAAGCTCAATGGCAAGTATCCTCATCCTTAAGCCACTTCCTTGGCCGTAGGATATTCAATTGTTGATGGCCATTGCTTTTTCTTACCTTCTATGTACAGCTGATTACTTTTGATCATTAAAAGCTAATAGTTAAATTATATTAATATTTCTATGGAAACATTTTTTGTTTTACTGACACATCTGTACTTCCCTTTATTCTAATTAACTGATAAATGATTTTGTAGTTATCACTGTATTATTTTTTCTTAAAACCAATGCAATGCATACAACTGATCGCTACAATTGTGGCAAATATTTTTGGTTTTCTACTGTTGATTTTTAAGAATAGGACAATTCCTGTTGAAATAAATCACAATGTTTTACATCATGGGCCTCCTGTTCTCCCCCACCCCATCCCTATTTATCTCTCCTCTCTCTTCCCCCATCTCTTTCTGTCTCTGTCTCTGTCTCTCTCTCTGTGTATGTGTGTGTGTGTGTGTGTGTGTGTGTGTGTGTGTGTGTGTAGTGCTTGTGATATAGAAATACATGTATGTGACATGCATGTCTATGGTCTATAGTGTAAGTGCACATATATCCCATGGACATGCTTTCAGAAGGTGGAGTAAAATATCAGAAAATTTTGTCTTTCACTCTCCTTACCTTATGGCTTGAAACAGGGTCTCTTAGTGAACCTAAAGTTCATGATTTCAGCTATACTGGCTGGCTAGTGATTTATCTGGCTCCTCCTGTCTCCATTTCAAAGTGCTGGAGTTACAGGCTCATGTGCCTATTTCTGGCTTTTATGTGTTTTGAACTCATATTATTGTGCTTTCACAGCAAACACTTTGAATGTCTAGGCCATCTCCTCATTTTCTTGAGCCAGATCATTCTAGTCAATACATTGAAGACAATAGAAATAGTTAGCCTACTTTAAAATGTTATCATTTTCTGTGATTATTGACATATATCATATGATATATATCACATTTATATGTCGTATATAGAGAAAACTGTATGTATATAAATAATTTTATTTCTTATCTTTTATGAGATTTTACAAAAAGGAAACTTGGTGACAAAATCTTCAAACCTACCCTATGCATCTTTCTAAGAAATAGACTGTGGATCCCTGAGGCAACTTATGTCTTAACATACACTGTTGTCACACTGTGGATCTTCGTTTACCATTTTACTTTGACCCAGTTTCATAACTGAAATCACCATTAAACAATAACAGTCAAAGCATAAAATTTTTAATGAAACTACACAAAAGATGAAATACATGAATGCAGGCATTGAATTATTATCATGCTTATGTCATATAATGGAAAGTAGTAATGTGTATGATTATTAATGCATCTATCACTTATGCATATTCACCACATATCCATCACACAATTACAGATTATACCTAGTATAATTAATTGAAATTAGTTTTTTTCATTGCTAGCACATGCTTATTTATGCAGATCTCAGAATATCTGAATGTCAACTTATCCACTCAGGTTTCCAGACATTTAAGTATGTTATTAGGAACTGTGATTATTCGGCACCCCAACACTCAGGTATCACCCAACTTCATTACTACCTGATTAATTAACCTGTTTAAAGTGTGAAAGTTGGCACCTTGTCATTAGAATCCATGGGAATAACTAATGAGAAACTATGAAATAATTTGTTCCTCAATTAAAAAAACCTGAACAAGGAGGCTTTATCTCATTATTCTTGCTTCCTGTTATCACCTATACAAAGCCAAGACGATTTCACAAAACTTACTGTCTACAGACAACAGGCTATGTAACATCTCAGGGAACATTTCACAGATCTTTAATAAAATGTGGTGTTATTCAACAGCAAAAGGTAAGGCAAGAAGTTTCCCTGGATAACATTCATTACAGAGCATCAATGTGAAAACCAGGTACTTTGATCTCATACCTGACTCAGGTTTAAATGAGGTTTTTATGTAAGAAAAAAAAAAAAAAAGACGTAATCTCGTTCAATTTAGTCTGTGTAAAGGCTTTGGCAAAAATATCACAAGAGGTAATTAGTATTAAAGAACTATTAAATTATGACATTTCCATATATTAAGAAACACAGCCCCAAGGCCATATGCCTTTCAATAGGACTGTTTTTATTCATTGGGCATATCATAGCAGTATTCAAATAAAAAAAAAAAAAACTTAGTGAGTTAATTTCAATTGTATTGTTTCCTCCTGCCTACATTTTTAAGATCATACATACCATAGACCAATACTGAAGGATCAAAGGGAATGAAGAAAGGCCTTTTAACACTTATAGAATATAAACTTTAAAGAAGTTACTGATTTTCCTCAGAGTTAAAGTTATTATCCTGCATATGTTTCTACCTTTACTATAAGTTCCATACTCTGAGCCATGGCTAAATATTGACTGTAGAACCCAACCAATATAAAATGAGGCATAAAGAAATTCAGATGGTAATTGATTAGAAAACCCTTTTAGAATTTCTTGAAATATATTTTGGATCCTGTCTAAAGCCTCCTTGTCTATCTTTTTAAGGTGAGGTAACCCATGCATAGTTTAAAAAATAGTCAAACTTTAAATGCTGTTTCCAAATCAAGATTTTGTAACAATAAAGTTTATAATCATAAAATGAAATTAATTTACTTTAGCAAGGATGTTTTGTACCTGTTTGAGATGGCAAGCATTGCAGTTTTATTTAGTTCTAAAGTGGTGTTTACATAAAGAACAAATCCTCCCATCTCCCTTTTCCCCTAGATCAACACTGGATCTCAATGGAATAGCATTACAATGTACAATAAGACTAAATACTCATATTAAGGCTGGACCAGGCAATCTAGAAGGAGAAAGGAATCCCAAGAGCAGGCAAAAGTGTCAGACACCCCCACCTTCTGCTGTTAGGAGACTCATTAGAGTACCCAGCTAAACAACCATAACTTACATGCACAGGACCAAGTGCAGACTAATGTAGGTTCCATGATGCCACTTGAGTCTCTCTGAGACCTTGTGAGTACCAATTATTTGATTCTATGGGCTGGGTTCTTCTGATGTCTTTGATCCCTCTGACTCTTCCCTAGGAAGGTTTCCCTGAGGTACACCTAATTTTTGGCTATGGGTCTCTTTATCTGTGCCAGTCAGTTGCCAGATGAAGCTTCTCTAATTACCACTGGGCTATGTGCTCATCTATGAGTATAACAGAATATCATTAGGAATTATTGTATGTTTGGTTCTGTGCTATGTCTAGGCTATCCAGCCTCAGATTCCTGGCCATCCAGGCTGTATCTTCCATGTGTTTCTACTCATGGTATGGTCCTCTAGTTACAGTTATTGCTTAGTCACTTTTTCAAGTTTTGCATCAACCACCATTGCCACATCATATTTTTCAGGCAGGAAAAAAATGCATGTCAAAGGTTTTCCAATTAAATGATATTAATTATTCCCAGGAGAACACAGAAAATAAATACTTTTATACCAACAAAACTGAAAAAAAGAAAATGTACACTGAGATACCATAAACACCACCAATGACAATAATAAAAACCAAATAATAGGCATTAATTGACACTGGTCATTGCTCTGTCTCAATATCAATGGACTTAACTCCTCAATAAAAAGACAGAATAACAGAATACATGCAAAAACAGAATTCATCCTTCTGCTGTAAATAAGAAACACATCTTTTCTCTATTTTTTCCTTTATATTATTTGATGATTTTATATCATATCCCTCATCAAATTCAATTATCAGTCCTTTCAGTTTCATGCCCACTCTTATAATTTCCCCATTTACAAAAAAAGCCCATTCATGCTGTTCAATTATCTACTGGGGCATAACTAAACATCCTGTGGTCTTGTGGCCAACCCCTTAAACAAAATGAGACCTTCTACAATCATACCCCTGCCAGAGGTCATCAATGCAGAAGTGAAGCACTGTGTCATTTAACCATGTTCTAGCCTTGAGCTCTTGTGCACAATGAAATCTTTTTTTTTTTTTCTTTTTTTTTTTTAAAGTCCACTAATGAGTGAGTACACCCGCTGCTTATTTCTCTTTCTGGGTTTGTGATACCACGATCAGGAGGATATTCAAGGAGGTCCTTTCTATTTAATTGACCTAACCATGCTGTCACTGATCCCACCATGAATGCCCAGTGAAAACTACACTGTAGTACTGACGGCTGCATTCCAAACCACTCCAACATAGTGATGCAGCTATGATCATTTTTCTTGTCCAAGACACATGGTACTACTAGTTTCTTTATTACTTGGGTCTGGAGCTGAAAATACTCAAATCTTAAAGTCAAAGGTAGTCATTACCTTAGAGTAAAGGGTTTATAAAAAAAATTTTCAGGCAAATGGACATAAGAAGCAAGTTGATGTATCCATTCTCATATCTAACAAAATAAATTTCAATACAAAATTTATCAAAAGAAATGGGGAAGGATACATCTTTGTTTTATTTTATGAAAATTTACTGATAAATAATAAAACATAAGTGAACAAGATATTTGATATTAATGTTTAACCTGTGTTTAGTAACATCACTAAATCAAACACTAGGAATTTACATATGCAAGCAAATTGTACCTAATTTGAGAATTTGTAGAATTATTATAATTCATTGAACAAAACCTGAAGTCCAGTGGTGTTCAGTGAGTTGGCCAACTTTATATTAAGACAAAGTTCCTATGTATGCTCCTTCTATGAGCTATATTGTTTTTAATAATAAAGTAATATCATATGAATATTTATTAAATCTAATCAGGTTCATTTATGAATGTCTAGCTACCCTTTAACATGAGGTTATAGAACTGATTATGATGAAAGTTAATAAAATTTAATAGGGAAATTAAAAGACAGGGAAAGACAATTTTAAGACAAGATAGTCAATCTAAATTTTTTGAGCACATCTGTAGTTTTATTTTTTCATTTTTTATTTATTATCTCATTTTTATTCATCTATCCCCTTGTTCAAACTCCCTTCCCCCTCTCACCCCTTCCAGTCACTCTCTCTTCTCCCCATCTCCTTATCTCATCCCCAGCAGGGGCAGTAGGTCCCAAGGTCCCAAAGTACTTCACCCCAGACAAATCTGCTTTCCTCATCCCAACATCAAGACTGGGTCAAGTGTTCCTCTGGAGGGAATGGTCTCCAAGGAGCCAGTCCAAGGTGCTTCAGATCCCAAGCTGTTCAGTGGTTGTGGTTTGAAGCTTGAGTTTGCTTTGCTTTTTGTTTAGAGTTCACTAATGAGTGAGTACATCCCTTGCTTCTCTTTCTGGGACAGTGATACCTCACTCAGGAGAATATTCTCCATATCCATTCATTTGCTTGCAAATTTTAGAATATCATTTTTTCTTACTGCTAAGTAGTATTCCATTGTGTAGATGCACCACAGCTTGTTATTACGTTCCTCAGTCGAGGGGCATCTAGGTTGTTTCCAGGATTTTGCTATTATGAATAGTGCTGCTATAAACATAGTTCAGCTAATGCTTTTGAGGTGTGAATGTGCATCTTTAGGAATATGTCTAATAGTGGTATTACTGGATCCTTGGGGAGATTGACTCCCAGCTTTCTGAGACACTAACACACTGCATTCTAGAGTGGCTTTACACTCCCACCAACAATGGAGGAGTGTTCCCTTTGTACTGCATCCTCTCCAGCATAGGCTATCATCTGTGTTTTTAATCTTAGCCATTATGACAGGTGTAAAGTGGTACTCACAGTTGTTTTGATTTACATTTCTCTGATGGCTAAAGATGTTGAGCATTTTTTTAAGTGCCTTTCAGCCATCTGTAATTCTTCTTCTGATAATTCCTTTTTTAGTTCTGAGCTCCATATTTTGATTAGATTATTCAAGGTCTTGGGCTCCACTTCCTTGAGTTCTTTATATATTTTAGACATCAGTCCTTTCTCATTTGTAGTGTTGGTGAAAATGTTTTCCCATTCTGTAGGCTGTCATTTTGTCTTATTGACTGTGTCCTTGACCTTACAGAAATTCTCAGTTTCAGGAGGTCCCACTTATTGGTTGTTGTTCTTAGTGTCTGCACTACGGGTGTTATATTTAAAAAGTGATCACCAGTGCCAATGTGTTGGAGGATATTTCCTACTTTCTTTTCTATCAAATTCAGTGTAGCTGGGTTTTTGTTGAGGTCTTTATTCCACTTGGATTTAAGTTTTGTGCAAGGTGATAGGTTTGGATCTATTTTCATTTTTCTATACACTGTCATCCAGTTATGCCAACACCATTTGTGGAAGCTACTATCTTTCTTCTAGTGAATATTTTTGTCTTCTTTGTCATAAATCAAGTGTTCATAGGTGTGTGGGTTAATATCTGGGTCTTCAATTTGATTCCATTGGTATATAAGTCTGTTTTTATGCCAGTATAAGCTGTTTTAATTACTGTAGCTCTATAGTATAACTTGAAGTCGGGGATGATGCTTCCTCTTGAGATTCTTTTGTTGTGCAAATTCTTTTGCAATCCTGGCTTTCCTGTTATTCCAAATAAAATAGAGAATTATTCTTTCAAGGTCTATAAAAAATTGTGTTGTGATTTCAAAAACAAATCTCAGAAATTGTTCAGAAGTTAGGTCAGTGATAATTTAACATCACTGAGAGATAGCATATCAATAATGAAACTCTTCCCAAAGCATGATTTAAGAGATTAATTGTCTAAATTTAATGATATCAAGTGAAACTACTGCATTTTTCACAAAGTATAGCCTACTTTTGAAAGAAAAGAGAGAGAGAGAGTTAAAGGGAAATAAAGAGGAGAAGGAAGCTAAAAGAGTCAGGGAGAGAGGGAAAGGAAGTGGGAGAATAAAATTGATATAGAAAATTTATCCATCTTCTTGGGGAATTACATATTAAAAAGTATATTATATTCTGAAGTGAAAGATGTAAAAGAACTTAAAATTATCAATGTCATTTTAAAGTACGCAACATATCTACATCTAAAAATAATTAGATTACTTATATTTTATGGAAACATGGGCAGTTAAGCTTATAAAAATAAAAGATGAGTATTGGAAGCAAATGTATAAGAATAACTACTCAGACTAAGTGAAGACATTTATAAAAAATGTAGATCAAATCGGACATGATCTTTAAGTCTGGTTATATACTATCAAAAAGAATAAACTAGAATAAAACTGTGTGGATTCTGAAAATGATTCATACATCCTTTTCTTAAAGATAGAGGGTGACTCAATTATAAAAATCTTTTATAGGTAATTCTGTGCTGCTGCTCAAAACTCTACACATCTTTGGTAATATTATGTCTGTTTTTATCAACTGGATAAACAATAACTTATATTCACACTTTAAATTCTTGTATTATTCCTTTTTGTTTAATAATGTTTTTATCACATAATAGTTGAATGCATAAATGTTGGTAAACTCTTGCCATTATACAAAATAATTAAAGTGAATATTCTAAAATAACTACAGTGACTGTTCAACATGCTAGATGTAATTAACGACTACTTAAGTGTTATTCCATGACCTTTGTTTCTCTGCCTCTCAGTTAGTAGTCCATAGGTACAAGTTCTTGCAGCAATTAGGCTTTTTTTGGAAAGCTTCTGGATCTTGAGGAAATGGATATCTTTATTAGGAATTGATGGGGAAGTTCCATATTGGTAGCATTCCTGGCAATGTTTTTAAATGTATTTTTATGTCAGTAGTGAAAAGCATTACCATTGTTTAATTTTATCTCTGCTCCAGAACTAATGGAGTGCATTATTTGACTTCCTTCCTCTGAAGTCCACCATAGCAGAGGTCAGCTTCTACTCTATTCAGAACATACTGGAAAGGAACACAAACAAAAGTAAATCAAGCTAAAAATAGCTGTTACCTCCTCTCTTCATTATTTCTAATCTAACCAAGCCTCCTCTACCAGTCTTCAAACAATTGCTGATTGGGGTTTGCACAACCTCACAGGACACTCCATCTTTGGGATTCAGACTTGTTCATTCACTCACCAAGCAAAAATGTTTATTTCTGAAATTCAACTTAGTAGCTATGAAGTATAAACAATGATAACAAAACTTGCTCAAGTCTTCCACCCTGTCTCTGTCATCAAGTAACATAAAGAGCCTTAGAACTGTTCAGTTGTGGAAGAAAGCAACCCCTACTCTGTAAGATATTAAAGCCAACTATTATACTGGAAGTTAGAAAAATACAACCTTAGAATATTAATCACTACTCAAACTCTTTTAAAATCAGTAATGTGTACCACAGAAAATTTTTGAATGTATGCAAAATGTTGATATAAAAGGTCTTCAATGCATGTCACTTACTCAGAGCCTTGGGTGCTAATTTCATTGGTACAATTATCATGCCATGTCTAGAGGACACTGTATCACTGGGTTCTTCCCTGACTTCTACCTTATACCTTTCTGTTCCCTCTTGCATGATGCTTCCTGAAATCTGATGAAAGGGTGTGGTTTAGCTATCTTACTTGTGGCTACAGAGCACTTCATTGACTATTATCTTTAAACTTTGATCACTTACGATCCTGTGTTAATCACTTCCCCGTACAAAAAAAAAAATCTTTTCTCATGTAGTGTGAGAGCTATACAAATCTATGTGTAAAAAGATATGAATTTCGAGGAAATTTTTTAACAGTTTTAGTTTTTTATTAATTTATCAGTCCTTTCAGAGTTTGGTATAAAATATTTTTAGACCAAAATAATTATATTTCCTTTTCCTTTCTCTATCTCCATACCCTCCCATCTACCCCTCTTTACCTTCCAAATCCATAGCCTTTTAAACTAATTGTTATTGTATGCCTAAATACAGCCTCTTCAATCTGTATAATATTATTGTATTATAATTTCAGGGATGACCATTAGACCATGGAAAAACAATTGGTGTGCTCTTCCCTGAAGAAAATTATTTCTCCCACTCTGCATTACTTACTTCCCTATAGTTCTTTGTTTTTATGTCTTAACTATTGAGAACAGAGCAGCTATGAACATATATAAACGTGACTCTGCAGTAGGAAATAGTCTATTGGTTATAAGTTCAAAATTGCTAGAACTGGGTCATATAGTTAATCTAATTTTAGTTTTGAGAGGAATTACCAAACATTTCTGTAATGACTATACCAATTTGCATTCCCATCAACAGTCCATGATTCTTTTTTTTCCTAAAACTCCTGAGTTTTTATTTCCTTTTCTTTACTTTTTACAAAATACGTCTTTTTCTGAAACAATATAGAGTGATAAGAGGTTTTTCCTCCCTCCATTCCTCCTAGTTCCTCTCTTCCTGCCCTTCCCTCTAGATCAACTCTGCTTCTTTTTCCCATTAGAAAAAAAAATCAGACTTCTAAGAGATGATAATAATAATAAAATAAAATGTAGCAAAATAAGATAAAACCAAAATAATCACATCAAGTCATTGAACATGAAAAAGTCCAGCTGGTGCCTACATAAAGTGTAATGTAGGATTATGTTGATATGTTGTAAATAATTGTCTCTTACTGGTTTAATAAAAATGCTGATTGACGAAAGGCAGACATGAAGTGTGGTCAGGGCTATCAGACTAAGAAAATTCTGGGAACAGGAAGAGCAGTGTAGAGATGACATATAGATGCTAGAGAGAGCCAGATGAAGAGCCAGCAGAAGCATAGGAAAGAAGCTGAAATGCTGCTCTAAAAAGAGATTCTGAGCCACCTAACTGAACAAGATAAAAATCATGGGTTGAATTAAGTTGAAAGAGTTAGTAAATATACCTCTGTCCCAGGTCAATCACCAGCCAGAGTGTAATTAATATTAACGTCTGTGTGATTCTGTGGGACTGTGGGTCTGAACCTTGACTTTAGGCCTGAAAGTTCATGCCAGAAGTTTACTACAACAAATTGCACACCAATGTGGTTAAAATATAAAGCTATAGAAAGCTTTAAAATAGTCTAGATCACAGAATCGTAGCCACAAGCAGCTTCCAAGTGTGTCTCTCAAGTGGGCCATAGTAAAAAGACTGAGTGGTATATGGGAATAAATTACCAAATGGCATGTTTGCTGCATGCAATTTAAGATGCAACAAGGTCAGTTCGTGAGCCTCAATGTAAGCAAGGAGCTGTATATGATGTATTTAAGGTTTCTGTTTATGAGAATGAAAAGGAAACAGAGTCAAAGGCTTATTCTTTATAGCAGCAACATTTTCTTGGATAAGCTCTTTGCTGGAGACAAGAAGACTTGGATTTTTAAAAAGAGGCTTCCTGATTCAGTCTTAGGGGCAAAACACTTGTGAGTCTTTTAAGAGACCTGTTGCCAAATATTTAAATGGTGTTAATGTGGAGCAGACAGCAGTACTTTATTTGGTAATTATATGAACCCTAAAATTCCCTAGAGTGCTAACTGTGAGTCCTATCAATACCTCAGCTAAAAAACTAAACTCTATAAAGCTACACTAAGAGCTACGTGGAGCCAGCCAGCCATCCTAGCAAGCTTTTAATCCTTAGTCACACCTTGGCAGATTAAAGGTTTGGTCAGAAACAGAAAGAAATGAGGTTGAGTGGAGTCAGCCACCCTACCCAAGCAAAGGAGTAGCCAGAAATAGAAAAGAATAAGATATAAGAGATATACAGTAAAGATAGATTTTTAAAAATTCTAAATGGTTTAGAGTATGTTTTAAAATATACACAGCCTTGAGAGAGAAAATAAAAAGGAAAAAGGATAGAAAAAATCCTTTAAAAAGACATAGAGTAAAAAGAAATAGTAATAAGCCACACATAAAAATGGAAAATACAAAGAATGTCTGGATACTGTATGTTATTGTCTTGGCTTTAATGTTTCTGACTGAAAAAATGAAGTAGTTAAAGCTTCTAAAAGACATTTGATTACAGGAACATTTGTTATGTTTCTGGCCTGGACTTTTAGGCCTAGATTCAAGGCTTGGATCCACAGTCCCACAGAATCACATAGACAATTATTTACAACATACCAACATAGTCTCACTGTTATGGTCTAGTGAAGAAAAGTTCCCTGTAGACTACTCAACATGAAACATAAGCACCAGCCAGCCACAACTCTAAATTAATAATCATTCCCTCCCTGCAAGATATGCTAAGGCAATGGTAGCACAAATCTTGTGGGAGTAACCACCAATAACTGATCAGACTTAAGACCCACTCTAACATTGAGCTATGAATATTTAACATTGCTTGGGTGACCAAGAAACAGAGACTAATTGTTGTTTTCTTAATCTTAGCCATTCTGAAATTTAATATATGAATATAATATAGAAATTTTCTACAGTAGTAGGTTGCAATTTGGTTTTTCAAATGGTCTTTGGTATTATTTGTTACTCTCCATATTCTATCCTTTACCCCAGCTTCCTATCCTCCACATTTAATTTCTTTATTCTAGTTTGCCTTTATATCCTTACAATGATATACTGTATTTCTCATTTCTTCTCCCTTTTGGTCACTCCATAGACACCTAACCTTTGTGTTTACTTCGACTGGCAAATACATAGATATCCAAAGGTCAGCAGCTAACATCAATATATAAGAGAAAATATGCAACATGTGTCTTCTGGGTTGTCTTACTCAAAATGATACTTTGTTCTAGCTGTATCCATTTACTTCAAAATTATGTAATTACTATTTTCTTAACTGCAGAGTAATATTCAAATGTGTAAATCTGCCACCTTTGTATTTTCCATTTATCAAATGATGGATACCTAGTCTATTTCCAGTTTCTGGCTAGTATAGATATAAAATCAATGAATATGGGTGAGTAAGATGTATAGTTCTTTCTGCATGCACTCCAAGTGGTATAGTTGATCAACTTTAGCTGTCTGGAAAGCACTAAATAGCAGCTGTACCACTTTACACTCTCACCATCAATGAATAAGTGTCCCCTTTCTCTGCATCCTCAGCAGTAGGAGCTGCCATTTGTTTTATTTATTTTTAATTTTTGGCCATTTTGGCTGAAGTAAAATAAAATCTCCAAAAAGAATTTCAAAGTTATTTGATTTACATTTCCCTGAGTGTTGAGATTATTAAACATTTCTTTGTTTCTCAGTCATGTGCTCTTCAAGAGAACCTACTCTTTGGTTCTATACTTCATTTTTTAAATTGGGCTACTTATTTTCTTATTGTTTAATATTTGAATATAATTGAGGATTCATGCATAATTCTGCATAGTTATAAACACCTGATTTTTGACAAAGAATCCAGAAACATGTGCTGGCAAAAGAGACAGCATTTTCAACAAATTGGGTTGTTTAAACTGAATAGCTGAATGTAACTGAATAAAAATATCCATTTCTACAATTTCAAAAAAAACTAAACTCCACATGGATCAAGTACAAAGACCAGATAATCTAAATCTAAAAGAAGAGAAATTACAGGAGAGACTTTAACACAGTGGCAGAAAAAAATGCTTTCTGAATAAAACACCAATAGTACAAGCATTAAAACCAACAACTATTAAATTTATCCTAATGAAACTTAAGGCTCCTTTGAAATGAAGGATGCCATATTCGAGCAAAGTGGTTATGTATAGGATTTACCAATTGTATTTCTGGTAGGTATATTTCTGCTGTGCTTCTGGGTATTTATAGTTACTATATTTTTTATCCATATTAATTCTTCTTCTGAGAAACTCTAGTTAATACTATACTCCACTTTATAATTAAGTCATATATCTTGATCTTTTATTGTCTTAGTTCTTTCTATATTCTAGATACTATTCCTCTATTAGATGGAGAGCAGCAAAGATTTCTTTCCAGCACTAAACTTCCTATTCTCTCTATCATCTGACAGTTTCCTTTACAGTAACAAGTTTTCAGTTTTATGAAGTCCCACTTATTGTTTCTTGTTCTTATTGGATTTTGTGTACTGTTCAAACACTCTTCCTTGAGCCTAGATCCTAAAGTGAGTTCTTTCTCTTCCTTCTAAAATTTCATATATCTAGTCTGATATTAAGATTAAGATATTCTGTCCCTGGCTGAGTATCATGCTCTGAGAGCCCATCGGAAGCTTTCAGAAAGGTCACATCAGAAGACATACTGAAGATTGTTGAAGAGAACAGCCACTGTTCCTTCGCCATAGAAATGCTGAAGTCTTTGTCATCCTATGAGGAGGCTAGAGACTGGCCATCCGAAGCATCTGGTTCCTCGAAGCCCTCATCAGATTTCAAGCTCAGAAAGCGATAAAGGGAAAAGTGCCCTGGGACCCAGCATCCCACATATCATCAATAGCAAGCTGCAAAAACACTTCACCTGGACTTAAATGACAACGGCAGTTCACTCAACTTAATTTCAAAATCTATGAAGGCCAAGATCACTGCGTATCTGATCATACTTGCCTTGCACATAAATAACTACCTGAGAATGTTGCAGAAACTCAGTGAGAAAAGAATGATTGAGACAGCAAATGCCATGAGGCTGAAGATCTCAAAAGAAAGGTGACCCTGGAAGACGACAGGAAATAGGATCACAGACTGGGCACCGTCTCTGTCCTGCTGCCTCCTGTCCAGACCTCAGACTGCTCAAAGCAGAAGAAAATGAGCTACATGTTTTCCAGATGAGTAGTTCTGGTTATATCACAGCACTTCTGCCCACTCCCATTTTTATCTTTTGAAAAAGGAAGCAGCAATATTCATGAGGGCTATTGGTCTGTAGTTCTCCATCTTTGTTGTGTCTTTGAGTGGCTTGGGTATTAGGGTAATTGTGGCCTCATAAAAGGAATTAGGCAATATTCCTTCAGTTTCTACTGTGTGAAATAGTTTGAGGAGTAATGGTAGTAATTCTTCTTTGTATGTCTGGTAGAATTTGGCACTGAAACCATCTGGACCAGGGCTTTTATTTTTGGGGAGGCTTTTAATGACAGCTTCAATTTCCTTAAGGGTTATAGGCCTGTTTAGGTAATTAATCTAATCTCCATTTAATTTTGGTAGATGGTACCTATCCAGAAAGCTGTCCATTTCTTCTAGGTTTTCCATTTTTGTGGAATATAGATTTTCAAAGTATGATCTGATAATTGTCTGGATTTCCTGGGGGGCTGTTGTTATGTCCCCTTTTCATTTCTGATTTTGTTGATTTGGACACACTCTCTTTTTTGATTAGTTTGGATATGGGCTTATCTATCTTTTTGACTTTCTCAAAGAACCAACTCTTAGATTCATTGATTCTTTGTATTGTTCTTTTTGTTTCAATTGTATTGATTTGAGCTCTATATTTGATCTATTTCCTGCTGTCTACTCATTCTAGGTGAGTTTGCTTCTAACTTTTCAAAGGCTTTTAGGTGAGCTGTTAGGTCTCTAGTGTGAGACTTCTCTAGGTTTTTCATATAGGCATCTAGTGCTATGAATTTTCCTCTTAAGATTGCTTTCATTGTTTCCCACATGTTTTGGTATATTGTGGATTCATTTTCATTAAATTCTAGGAAGACTTTGATTTCTTTATTAATTTCTTCCTTGACCCACAGATGATTCACCTGAGTGATGTTTAATTTCCATGAGTTGGTAGGCTTTCTTTGATTTTTGATGTTGTTGAACCCTAACTTTAGGCCCTAGTGGTCCAATATGTTACAAGGGATTATTTTCATAATTTTATATCTGTTGATATTTGCTTTATGACCAATTATGTGGTCAATTTTGGAGAAAGTTCCATGAGAAGCTGAGAAATATGTATATTCCTTTGCATTTGGGTGGAAGCTTCTGTAGATATCTATTAAATCCATTTGCATCATTACCTCTTTTAGACTCCTTATTTCTCTGTTGAGTCTCTGTCTGGTTGACCTATCCAGGGTTGAAAGTGGGTTATTGTTTTTATTATTATGAACAAAGAAGTCACGCTTTCTATCCCTGTATATCATTATTCAAGGTCCCTTCCCCCTCCTGCCACATCAGATCGTTCTTTCTTCTCCGCAACTCCCCATCACCTCCCTGGGGAGGCAGCAGACAGTCCCATGGTCTCACTGACCCAATATTGCTTAGTTCAGTCTCCACTCCTGGCAGATCCAGTTTTGTCCCCCCCTCCCTCAAGAGTGAGTCAGGCGTTCCTTTAGATGGAGTGGGACCCAAAGAGTCAGTCCAGGGTGTTTCTGATCCCAAGCTGTTCAGTGGTTGTAGTATGCAGCTTGGGCATGCTTGACTTTTTTTCTTGTTTGTTTGTTTAGAGACCACTAATGAGTGAGTACATCCCCTGCTTATCTTTCTGAGTTTGTGATACCTCCCTCAGGAGTATATTCTCCAAGTCCATTTGCCTGCAAATTTTAGGATATCATTTTTTTCTTACTGCTGAGTAGTATCCCATTGTGTAAATGTACCACAGTTTGTTAATCCATTCTTCAGTTGAGGAACATCTAGGTTGTTTCCAGGTCCTTGCTATTACAAATAATGCTTCTATGAGCATAGTTGAGCTAATGCCTTTGAAAAAAAAAAGAAATACTATTTAATTTATATGACCCCAAGGTTTTGAGACCTATTCAGACTGTGGGTTCAGATGAGGTCACTTATTGATGCGATAATCACAATGGGATTATAGCTTTGGGAAATCACTTAAAACACCTTTTAAAACACCTGTTAACAGAGTTGAGGATAATAACGGGACCAACAATTTTCTCTGTAGACTAAGGAAGTGATCCATGCAAAGCTTGTTTATAGTGCTCATCACTTACGACCAGAAACATAAACATTGCTACTAAAAACATTTATTTATTTATTCCTTGGTTTCTATTCCATTTTTAATAAAATAAAACTAAAGGTGAAGGGACTTTGTACAAAAAAAAAAGGAAGTGGGGTATTGAAATCTCCCACTATTTAGGGTGTGAGAATTGATGTGGGATTCAAGCTTTAGCAGTGTTTCTTTTACATAAGTAGGTGCCCTTATATTAGGGGCATAAATTTTCAGGATTGAAATCTCCTCTAGACCAATTTTTCCTTTAATGAACACGTAATGACCATCTTGGTCCCTTTTAATTGCTTTTAGCTTAAAGTCTACTTTGTTAGATATTTGGATGGCAACCCATCTTGTTTCTTAGAACCATTTGACTGGGAAATCTTTTCCCAACACTTTACTCTAAGCCTGTGTCTGTCTTTGCAGTTGAGGTGTGTTTCTTTTAGGCCACAGAAGGATGGCTTCTGTTGCTGTATCCATCCTGTTAGTGTGTGTCGTTTTATAGAAGAGTTGAGTCCATTGATGTTAAGGGATATTAGTGACCACTGATTGATATTTCCTGCTATTTTTTGTGGTAACTTGTTTGTATTTCCTTTATCTGGAGTATTCTTCTGTGGGGTTATTGGTTGTTTATGGTTTCATGGGTGTATCTGGGGTTCTTAGGTTGGAGTTTTCCCTTTAATACTTTCTGTAGTGCTGGACTGGTAGATAGATATTGTTTCAGTCTGAGTTTGTCATGAAATATCTTGTTTACTCCATCTATGGTGATTGATAATTTTGCAGGGTATAGTATTCTAGTTTGGCAGCTATGTTCTTTTAGCATCTGTATAACTTCTGACCAAGCCCTTATAGCTTTCATCGTTTCCATTGAATTGTCAGGTGTTATTCTGATGGGTCTGCTTTTATAGGTAAGATGGCCCTTTTCTTTTGTAGCTCTTAAAATTTTTTCTTTGTTCTGTATGTTTTGTGACTTGATTATTATGTGGTGCACTGATGTTTTTAGGGGGTCATATCTATTTGGTGTTCTGTAAGCTTCTTGTATCTTTATGGGCATTTCCCTGTTCAAGTTAGGAAAGTTTTCTTCTACGATTTTATTGAAAACATTATGTGTGCCTTTGAGCTGGTATTCTTCTCCTTTTTCTATTCCTATTATTCTCAAGTTAAATCTTTTCATGGTGTCCCAGATTTCCTGAACATTTTGTTTTATGGTTTTTTTGGTTTTATTCAGAATGGGAAAATATTTTCACCAACCCTACAAGTGATAGTGGAGTGATCTCTAAGATATATAAAGAACTGAAGAATCTAGAGCCCAAAACCTTGAATAACCCAATCAAAAAAATGGGGTACAAATCTAAAAAGGGAATTCTCAGCAGAAGAATTACAAATGGCTGAAAGGCACCTGCAAAAGTGCTTGTCATCTTTAGCCATCAGAGAAATGCAAATCAAAACAAATTTGAGGTACCACCTGACATCTGTCAGATTGGCTAAGATAAAAGACACAGAAGACAGCCTATGCTGGAGAGGATGCGGAGCAAGGGGAACACTCCTCCATTGCTGGTGGGAGTGTAAGCTTGTTCAGCCACTTTGGAATGCCTTATGGCAGTTGCTCAGAAAATTGAGAATCAATCTCCCCAAGGACTCAACAATATCACTTCTTGGTGTATACCCTAAAGATGCACAGTCACGCTCTAAAGGCATTAGCTCAACTATATTTATAGCAGTGTTATATATAATAGCAAGAACCTGGAAACAACCTATATGTCCCTCAACTGAAGAATGGATTAATAAACTGTGGTTCATCTACACAATGGAGTACTACTCAGCAGTAAGAAAAATTGATATCCTAATATTTGCAGGCAAATGGATGGATTTGGAGAATATCCTCCCTTGCAAGGTATCACAAACCTAGAAAGATAAGTAGGGGATGTACTCACTCATTAGTGTAGTCTAAACAAACAAACAAGAAAAAAGCAAAGCATACTCAAGCTGCAAACCATAACCACTGAACATCTTGGGATCAGAAGCACCTTGGACTAACTCCTTGAATCCCACTCCCCGTAGTGGATCACCTGACTCAGTCTTGATGTTTGAGGGAGAAAACTGGATCTGCCAGAAGTGGAGGTTGATCCAGGCAGTATTGGGACAGTGGGACCAGTTAACTGCCTGCCACCTGCCCATGCTGGGAGTGGGGAGTTGTGGAGAAGAGAAAATGACCTGATGTGTTGGGAGGCAGAAAAGATCTTGAACAAGAATATGCAAGGATAGAAATTGTGACTTCTTTGTGCATAATAATAAAAAAATAAAAATAAAAAAAGGAAGCAGATTTTATGTTGTGGTAATTATCTATGACACAAGTACTCAGGAGACTGAGACAGGAAGATTGCAGTTCCTGGGCCTCTCTGGGACTCTGCTGTGCTCCACCATCTTGAGGCCTTACTTCGGCCTAGTGATCACGACTGAAGCCAGCATCCCAATTGTACCTATCCTGCAGAAATTAAAGCGATTGTCCAGCTTTGACTTAAAATAGGGGGCGGGTTGAGATCAGGATCATGAGGAGGAGACCTACAGTGATGGCTGACCTGAGATATTGGAAGCTAATAGATTCTGAAATAACAGCTAATGAACCTTCACAGAAAGGAACCAAACCCTTCAAATGTAGATGATAGTCAAAGGGCATGGGCAGTTTGTGGAGCCCCTTGCAGCAGGAACAGAATTTACATGAACTGGCTTCTCAGAGCACATTCCCTACATAGGAAAACCTTGCTTAGGCTGGAGGAGGGGCTCAGAGCTATATCAACAGGATATGCCAGACCAAACTAACCTGCCTTTGGATTTCTTGACCTCTGTGGGGAAATGTACAGGGAGATGGGGTGGGGGAAGGCTGAGCAGGGACAGGGAGGAGGGGAGGAAAGGGGAGTTCTGGAGATTATTTTAAACAAAAATTAAAAAATTAAAAAAATGAAATAAAGTTTTTGAAAAGAGGAGATCTTTTCACACTTTAGTGTCTACCCACATGTTTAAATATAGGATAATTTCTCAAATATCTTAGATGGTTAGCAGAATTCTGTTCAGAAAATACAATAATCCAATTTATTTGACAACAAAAACTATTATCAGATATTTCTAGGGTACTACTCAAAGGAAAAAGGAAAGAAAATGATAACACTCATACCACTATATAATTAACAGGGAAAGATTTTAATGCAGATTACAGAAATATTATGATGAATAAAATAAATATATTTGATTCATATTTTTCATATTTCTTGTTACTTTTTATGAATAAAGTGACATTTTCTATCCCTTTATATTCTTATTCAAGGTTCCTTCCCCCTCCCATCCCATCCAGTCACACTCTCTTCTCCATAACTCCTCATCTCCTCCCCATCAAGGGCAGGAAGTCACAAGGTCCCATTATTGCTAACTTCAGCATGCACTCCAGGCAGATCCAGTTTCCTCACACCAACATCAAGACTGAGTCAAGTGTTCTTCTAGAGGGAGTGAGATGCAAGGTTTCAATCCAAGATGTTTCAGATCCCAAGCTGTTCAGTGGTTGTGGTTTGCGACATGGACAATGCTTTGCTTTTTGCTTTTTTGTTAAAAATTCACTAATTAGCAATTACATACCCTGCTTATAATTCTGGGTTTGAGATATCTCCTTCAGTATCAGATATCCTTCAGATATCTCCAAATCCATCCAATTACATACCCTGCTTATAATTCTGGGTTTGAGATATCTCCTTCAGTATCAGATATCCTTCAGATATCTCCAAATCCATCCATTTGCCTGCAAATTTTAGGATATCATTTTTTCTTACTGCTGAGTAGTACTCCATTGTGTAGATGTACCAAAGTTTGTTAATCTATTCTTCAGTTGAGGGGCATCTAGGTTGTTTCCAGGTTCTTCCTATTAGGAATAATGCTGCTATGAACATAGTTGAGCTAATACCTTTGGAGTGTAAATGTGCCTCTTTAGGGTATACACCCAGAAGTGGTATTGCTGGGTCCTTGGGGAGATTGATTCCCAGTTTTCTGTGAAACCACCATATTGTATTACAGAGTGACTGAACAAGCTTACACCCCCACCAACAATAGAGGAGTGTTCCCCTTGCTCCACAACCTCATCTGTGTCTTTTATCTTACCCAATCAGACAGGTGTCAAATGGTATATCAAAGTTGTTATGGTTTGCATTTCTCTGATGGCTAAAGATGACAAGCAGTTTTTAAGGTGTCTTTTAGCCATTTGTAATTCTTATGCTGAGAATTCCCTTTTTAGTTGTGAACTCCATTTTTTGATTGCATTATTCAAGGGTTTGGGCTCTAGCTTCTTGAGTTCTTTATATTTTTTAGAGATCAGTCCTCAGTCACTTGTAGGATTGGTAAAAATCTTTTCCCATTCTGTTGGCTGTTGTTTTGTCCTACTGACAGTGTCCATGGCTTTACAAAAGCTTCTCAATTTTAGGAGGTACCACTTATTGATTATTTTTCTTAGTGTCTGTGCCATTGGCATTATATTTAGGAAGTTGTTGTCTGTGCCAATTCATAGAAGGGCATTTTCCTCTTTCTTGTCTATCAAGTTGAAAGTGGCTGGGTTTATGTTGAGGTCTTTGATCCACTTGTATTTGAGTTTTGTGCAGGGTGACAGGCTTGGATCTATTTGCATTTTTCTACACACTACCAACCAGCTATGCCAAAACCATTTGTTATAGATACTATCTTTTTTCCATTGATCATTTTTGGCCTCTTTGTCCAAGATCAGGTGTTCATAGGTTTTTGTGTTAATGTCTGGATTCTTAATTCTATTCCATTGACCCACAAGTCTGTTTTTATGCCAATACCAGGCTGTTTTTTACTACTGTAGCTCTATAGTATAACTTGAAGTCAGGGATGGTGATATGTCCTGATGTTCTTTTGTTGAGCAAAATCGTTTTGGCAATCCTAGCTTTCCTGTTATTCCAAATGAAGTGAAATATTGTCCTTTCAAGTTCCATAAAATATTGTGTTGGGATTTTGATGGGCAGTGCATTGAATTTGTAGATTGCTTTAGGTAGAATTGTCATTTTTACTATGTTGATTCTACCTATCCAGGAACATGCGCAGGTTTCCATTTTCTGATATGCACTTCAATTTCTTACTTCAGAGATTTAAATTGTATGTGAAATAGATATGTTACTTCTTTGGTTATAGTTACACCAAAGTATTTAATGCTATTTTCAGCTATTATAAAGGGTGATGTTTCCCTTATTCTTTCAGCCCTTTTATCTTTAGTGTATAGGAGGGCTACTGATTTCTTTGAGTTAATGTTGTATCCTGCTACATTGCTGAAGGTGTTTATCAGCTGTAGAAGTTTCCTGGTAGAATTTGTGTATCACGTTTGTATATAATCATATCATCTGCAAATAGACATAGTTTCACTTCTTCTTTTCCAATTTGTATCCCCTTAATCTCCGTCTCATTCTCTTAGTGCTTCAACTAAAACTTTGAGAACTATATTGGGGATAAGGGGAAAGAGGACATCCTTGTCTAGTTCCTGATTTTAGTGGGATCACTTTGAGTTCTTCTCCATTAAGTTTGATGCTGCCTGTCAGCTTCTTGTAAATCACATTTATTATATTTAGATATTTTCCCTAAATTCCTGATACCTCCACATCTGTTATTATAAAGGAGTGTTGGATTTTGTCAAAGGCTTTCTCAGCATCTAAGGATATGACCATATGTTTTTTTTTTCTTTAGTTTGTTTATATGATGGATGACATTTACAGTTTTTCGTAAGTTGAACCATCCCTGCATTTCTGGGATAAATCCTACTTGGTAATGTTGGATGATATTTTTTATATATTGTTGTATATGGTTTGCCAAAATTTTGTTGAGAACTGTAGCATCAACATTAATGAGCAAAATTGGTCTGTAATTCTCCTTCTAGTTGTGTCTTTGAGTAGCTTGGGTATTAGGGAAATTGTGGCATCACAAAAGGAATTTGGCAATATTCCTTCAGTTTCTACTGTGTGAAATAGTTTGAGCAGTAATGATAGTAATTCTTCTTTGAATTTCTGGTAGAATACTGCACTGAAACCATCTGGACCTGGGCTTTTTTTTTTGCTTGGGAGGCTTTTAATGACAGCTTCAATTTTCTTAAAGGTTATAAGTCCATTTAGGTAATTAATCTGGTCTTCATTTAATTTTGGTAAGTGGTACATGTTCAAAAAGCTGTCCATTTCTTTTAGGTTTTCCATTTTTGTGGAATATACATTTTCAAAGTATGACCTGATAATTCTCTGGATTTCCTGGGCGTCTGTTGTAATGTCCCCCTTTTCATTTCTGATTTTGTTAATTTGTATACTCTCTACACTCTTTTTCCTCTTTTTGATTTATTTGGATAAGGACTTATCTATCTTGTTAACTTTCTCACAGAACCAATTCTTAGATTCATTCATTCTTTGTATTGTTCTTTTTGTTTCAATTGTATTGATTTTAGCTCTAAGTTTGATTATTTCCTGCCTTCTACTCCTACTTGGTGAGTTTTCTTCTAATTGTTCTAAGCTTTCAGGTGTGCTGTTAGTTGTTTAGTGTGGAATTTTTCTATTTTTTTCATATAGGCATCTAATGCCATGGATTTTCCTCTTAAGACTTCTTTCAATATCTCCCACAAGTTTGGGTACATTGTGGATTCATTTTCATTAAATTCTAGGAAGACTTTGATTTCTTTCTTAATTTCTTTCTTGACCCAAAAGTGGTTCACCTGAGTGATGTTCAGTTTCCATGAGTTGGTAGGCTTTCTCTGATTATTGTTGTTGTTGAAATCTAACTTTAGACCCTGGTGGTCTGATATGATATAAGGGATTATATCCATTCTTTTATATCTGTTGATATTTGCTTTATGACCAATTATGTGGTAAACTTTAGAGGAAGTTCCATGAGGAGCTGAGAAATATGTATATTCCTTTGCATTTGTTTAGAAACTTCTATAAATATCTATTAAATCTATTTGCATCATACCCTCTGTTAGACTCCTGATTTCTCTACTGAGTCTCTGTGTGGTTGACCTATCCAGGGGTGAAAGTAGGGTATTGAAGTATCCTACTATTGGAGTATGAGAACTGATTTGGGATTTTTGCTTTAGCAGTGTTTTTTTTTTTTTTTTTTTTTTTTTACATAGGTAGGTGCCCTTATATTAGGGACATAAATATTCAGGATTGAAATCTCCTCTTGACCAATTTTATTCTGTGATGAATAAGTAATGATCATCTTGGTCCTTTTTAATTACTTTTATCTTAAAGTCTACCTTGTTAGATATTAGGATGGCAACCCCAGCTTGTTTCTTAGAAGCTTTTGATTGAACAATCTTTTCCCAAGTCTTTACACTGAGCCTGTGTCTGTCTTTGTGGTTGAAGTGTTTTTCTTGTATGCAACAGAAGAATGACTTTTGTTTTGGTATCCATCTTGTAAGTGTGTGTCTTTTTATAGATGAGTTGAGTCCACTGATATTAAGGGATATTAGTGACTACTGATTTATATTTCCTGCTATTTTTGGTGGTAACTTGTTTGTATTTCCTTTCTCTAGGGTATTCTTCTGTGGGGTTATTGATTGTTGGTGGTTTCATGGGTGTATCTGGGGTCCTTATGTTGGAGTTTTCCCTCTAACACTTTCTGTAGTGCTGGATTGGGAGATAGGTATTGTTTCAGTCTGACTTTGTCATGAAATATCTTGTTTAATTCATCTATGATGGCTGATAATTTTTCTGGGTATAGTAGTATAGGTAGGAAGCCATGTTATTTTAATGTCTGTATAACTTCTGACTAAGCCCTTCTGGCTTTCATTTTTTCCATTGAAAGGTGTTATTCTGATGGGTCTGCCTTTATAGGTAAGATGGCCCTTTTCTTTTGCAGCTCTTAAAATTTGTTTTGTTTTGTATGTTTTGTGGCTTGATTATTACGTGGCAAGCAGAATTTTTTGGGGGTCATATCTATTTGGTGATCTGTAAGTTTCTTGTATCTTTATAGGCATATGCTTCTTTAAGTTGTGAAAATTTTCTTCTATGATTTTAATGAATACATTATCTGTGCCTTTGAGCTGGTATATTTCTCCTTTTATTCCAGTTATTCTCAAGTTAGGTCTTTTCATGGTGTCCCAGATTTCCTGAACATTTTGTGTTATGGCTCTTTTGGTTTTAATATTTTCTTTGACTGATGTATCTATTTCCACTGCTGAGCCTTCCACTTCAAAGATTCTCTGTTCCATCTCTTGGATTCTGTTGTTTATGCTTGTAACTGTAGTTCCAGCTCTTTTCTTCAGATTTTCTATTTCCATCTTTGCCTCATTTTTTTGCCTTTTTTGTTGCTACTATTTCACTTTTTAGTTCCTGGAATGTTTCTTGCATTTTTGGTTTAACTTTTATTGGTTTTCTTTCAAAGGTTTGTTCATCTCTTCCATTTTTTGTTTGTATTTTGTTCTATTTCTTTAAGGGAATTTTTAATATCCTCTTTGAAGGCTTCAATAATTTTCAAAAATGTGTTTTCAGTGTTATTTCCTTTTGTTTCCTCTTCATTGCTCTGTTCAGGTCTTGTAGTTGTAGAACCACCAGTTTCTTCTGGAATTGCCTTGTTGTCCTTTATATTATTATATGTATTTTTGCACTGATGTCTGACCATGGCTTCAGTTTTTCTTGATTAGGTGGCTCCTAGTCAGTTGTGGCAAGAGGGCTTGTGTGTCTCCTGTCTCCTTTGAGCAAGCGGTCTGCTTGATCTGTGACTGCTTCAGACAGTGGTCTGCATTTCAAAGCCTCAGTTTTTCTCTGATGATGCAGCTTGCCCTGAAAGCAGGGCCGGCCATGTAATGACCCACTTTTAGGTGTGGCTGGAGGAGCCCCTCACAGCCAAATCTTAATCCTTTCTGCTAAGGAGAGTCTGAAATCAGACTCTACAGATTGACCCTGGTCCAGGAAAGCAACTTTCTGGAAGAGGGATTAGGTGCTGGAAACTGCTCACCTCTGGACTGGCTCTGTTTTTCCTCTTGTTTCTTTTTATATTTATCTACTATACATGTGTTTCTTTATTATCATAAGGTTGTTACTCAGAGAAATAGCTGAAATACTTTTAAAACATCTGAGAGTAAAACATTAGTTCACAAGTATATTGTTTCTACTTTAAATTTAATAAATTGAATATTTTATTCTTCTGTTTCTTCTAGTCTCTATAGAAAATATACATTTGTTCCTGTTATTGGCTGAATTTGTGGTATTTAAAAGTTAAACATTTAGTTGACTAATTCAAACATTATATAGTACATTTTTATTGCATATATCTATTCTTTTTGTTGTTGATGATCAAGGTGTTTTATTATAGCAAAAGAAAAATGACTAATACAGTTAAAGAAAATGGTCTTGTATTTTTCCTCTCTATATGGTTATCCATTTTGACCAACACCATTTGTTGTGAAGATACTCCATTGCCACCAGTGTGTACTTCTGGCCTTTTTGATAAAACCTAGGTATAGAGTTGTGAGTTTACATATTGATCCTTGTTGTATTCCATCAATCAATGTGTCTGTTTTCATGCCAACACTATGTTAATTTGTTACTAAAGTTCTGCCAAGGTGATAATTCTGGTGACTTTTTTGTTGTTTAATACTGTTCTCATAATTCCATTTTGAATTTTCATATGAAATTTGATTATTTTTTAAATTTCTATAAAAAATTGGATTGAAATTATGATGGAAATTGTATTGAATCTATACATTGTTTTGTGGAGACCAATTAAAAATATTAATCTTTAAAATCATTGAACATGTTAGCTCTTCTGGTCTCTTCTTCAATTTCTTCTTTTTCATAGTTGAATTTCAAAAAAATATTCGGATGAAGAAAAGAGCAAAATGGGTTACAGTTTGTGTAAAAACATATGAATGCTTTGGAGAGAAAAGAAAAGGGTAGAGAAAGACCTTTTCAAAAAGGAAATAGAGTAACAAAATATAATAAGCTATGTAAAATACACAAAGTATCTGAATTATGTATATTATTGTTTTTCTTTAATATTTTAACTTTTGATGTGCTAAATGAAAAATGATATCTGATTGTAAAGGCTATTAAATTAAACCTACATATATATTCTAAAGTTATCTTGACTTTGAAATTTGGGTCTAAGGATATGCTTCATTAGAAAAGAATTTCTGCTTTTGTTTCCACAGAAGATGAAAACTTATGGATTACTCCCAGGCTAATATAATCTGATCAAGGAAAACTCCCTGAAAAATTTATGATGGCAAGAGATGATCAGATGATCCTACATCCACATATGCTTCAAGGTTTCTGACTAAGGTGATCCAGCATTAAGGTTCCTCAAAGTCTATCATCACCTCCAGTCAATGAAAAGTAGACTACGAAATTATGCCCATCTTTCCAAAAATACAGATTATGGATGTTTGTCTTTGTGGAGAGGATTTGGTTCCTGGCCATAGTTAATTTCTTCCTAAACAAAAAAAGGGGATATAGATATGATAGGATAAAAAGGTAAGATGATTGAATCTGTTGTTAAAGAGCAACTACTTGTCTAAATACTTTACATTGATATGGATTTTGGTTTATTAATACAAATTTAAGGTTAATTTTTTACACTATATACATATATTTTTTATTTTTGTTTATGGTATTTATACAATTCCTTTATAATTTTAATATATAATTAAGAAATATAGATTAACAGTTAATCAACTATAATAATCAAACTTGTAATCATGTTTGTTAGTCTTTTAAGATATACAAAGTTATATTTCAATTAGTTATTTAATCTTCATGTACTTCAAAAAGTATAGTATATGGCATTTAAAATGTGTTAAGAACTTAGATTTTTCTGAAGAATGAGACATGTATGCTCCTGGCAGCACTAATCTGCTTCAAGAGGATGATGAGTATCAAAGAAACTCTATATGGAGTTTAGTTTCTTTGTGGGAAAAGGTAGCCATTAGGCAAGAAATTGTTCTTGCCTTGACTGCTTGACAGTATGTTATATAAACTGGACATGTAGGACCCATAGGAAAATGACCACTGAATGTTGGCAGAACAAGGGGAGATGATACTTTCATTACCTGGTTCACAGAGAAAACTGCCAGATATTCTGTAGGACACAAGGAGAAGTGACAGACAAACCATGAAAACACAGGTGAACAATCATTAAAATTTCTGACTTCCCTGAAAGATATACAAGAGATTCTAAGCCTGTACATTGAAGATAGATACCCAGTGCTACAACACAACTTTGGGTAACTGTCCCAACAACCAGATATCTATGTCTTTTCTAGAATTTTGAAAGTTGTTACAATGTCCCTCCTGTTTACTAGAGAAAGAGTTATCCTTCACAACAAAATCTGTACTATGATTTTCTTATATGTTTTATTTCCACATTTGTATTTCCTGTCATTTTTAATTTCCTTTTAAGTTACCACTTGGTTATCTCATTTTCTCAATTTTTCCGAGCATTAAGTTGGATTCCTCATTACTTTATACCCCCTTTTCTTCAACAACCTTTTACCAAGTAACTGTAGTCCTCCTGCTCTCTGAAACAGCAGCTAACTTCTCAGCTGCATTTGACCTTTGTCTATGACACAACCCTTCAGAAACCTGCACAGTTGCAGCCATTGTTCCCAGGACCATTGTCCACATCATGGGATACATATCCAAATATACTTGTATGAACACTAAACAAAAAAATTATCTAATTGCCTTCCATGTTGAAAATCACTTGCTTTTATTTGACTAGATGACAATTTCTCTGAGTATAATAACTTAAAGATTTTATAATTTTTCTATAGAGCTCTGGATAATATTATAAATAATTAAGAGGCTGCATGATTTCATTTCTTCAGATTCAGTCTTTATTTCATAACAGATTCCAACTTTTTTGTCTTTAATATATGAAATAAAAAAAGGAGAGAATGAGGATGTGTCTTAAGCTTTTACAAAGTGACATCTGATTCCATAGAACAATATTCTTGGAATATGGATTTCTATGAGTTAAAAAACATATCCAAACTATAAATACAGCATTGTCAAACAAGTAAAGACTTAGGAATCATCAACAATCTTATTAGCAATGAAATACTCAATAAGATAGTTTATAAGTATTTGTGATATAAAAAAAGTCCTGGTAAATGTTTTAAATCCCTAGACCATGTGCAAAGTGCATGCACACACAGCATATTAACTAAAGGTAAAGGGACAGACAGTGAGAGGAACCACTGAAGTAGTAAATCTTTGATAACTGCTCTAAAAAGATGCCCCTTTTAGGACTGATTTTGTCTAATCAAAATTATTTTATATAAATATATATGTATATGTGTATAATTTTTATGTGTGTTATATGCATATATGTTCACATGAAAATTTATATTGTACTAACAATTGATATGACAATTACTATATATTTATGTATATGTTTATATATATTACTATAAAAACCAAATATGGTATGTACATAAATTTTAAGAGCACATAGTGAAAAAAATATGAGATTTTATGCTTCTATATCTATTTGGAAACAGTTATACTCTTGTTGAGTATCATAACCAGGGAGACTTTTAACACTGTCAATGCATTTATGTTTCACATTTACTTAACATATAGTGAGATTCCTAAACTATATGTTTATCTTCTATTATTTTAATATTTTGACTTTTGACTATTGTTCTATAATATTTACACTTCATAATTATTAAACCCTCTCAAATCCTTAAGAGTACTTTTTTCCTTTTTGTGTAATGAGAATTTTTCTATTGGCACATCTTTATTTTCTGGATGCATTATAACCCGAAGTAGAAAATTAATATGTTACTTCAATGGACTGGTAGAAGAATATGTTTCAAAGAGTCTTAATGAAAGTGGTAATTGAATCCCCTCTCTTCTTCCTCTGTCCATTTGATAGTACTTATCTAAAAGCTATGGAGCTGCAACTCAATTGACATGACAAAATGAATGGTCCTTTTTAGAGCATCGGATTCTACTAGAAAACTTAGTGTTGCCCTGACTACATTGTTTGTACAGCCTTATTTGGCTTATGTCCTCATTTGCTTCATCCATATGAGCCCTAGTCATTCAATTTTCATAAGACCCAGAACACTATAGGATTTGTTCAGAAGACTTTTCCTCAATGTAAGTATGATTGTCCTTTCCCTCTTTCAGGGAAATTTTAGATCTTCAGTCATAATGCCCTAAGTATCATATTTAAAATTGCAATCTTTAGTCCCACCTAATATTCATAATTCTCTTTGTTCTGATTAAATTTTATTCTTCAGACTCTATCTTTGATAAATGAATGGAATATTGTTTTACATAGTTGAATTGATATAAATTTTAATAGATTGAAGATGAAATGTCTAGCTATCAATTTTAATACTAGAGAAATTTTAATGAAAAACATCAGTTCATTAACCCATGATTTAGTAAACCAAGCAAACATGTTCAGACTTCTGTGGAGTAACACTTTCTAAACAGCAGAAGAGAAGATCACCTTGAAGTTTAGCTGTAATAGAAATGCAGCCCTTGTTTATATTCCTTGCACATCTCTTATCTTCCTGTTGGTTCACGACTCTGCCATAATGACTTTTTTAATTGAACTCTTCTGGTTAATATTTCCTTTGGATTCTATTTTTCTTATTTAATGGATTACTGCAATGTATCCCAAAAAAGAAATATCTGAACCGAATTAACTCAGAAGTAAAAAATTTATATCAAGAGGAATTGGATAATATTCCAGTGGGATTACATTGAAAATCCCAAAGTATTAATATTTTTCAGTGCAACAAGAAAAGAATCTCAGTGTGTCAGCTAACTGGGAAAGGAGGCAAGGTTCTACACATTTCTATACCCCTATGGGAAGAATGAGTTAATTACAATCCCTCACTTAGAGTCAAAGAAATTGAATTTCTGTTAAAATATTGGAAGATGTTAACAAAATGTGCAAAGCTACCAGTTTTTTTGTAACACTTTGTTTCTTTACAAGAACTCCACTAGGTATTTGGTTAAAAAAAAAAGAAAGAGTTCAGAGGTAATAGGTACATATTGTTAGGTTTTAATAAAAATAACTTATTTCTATGGACACATTTCTGATAAATGTCAACCTATAAAAAGTTTTGTTCTATGGAATAAGAGTTTGCATGTGTGCTCATGTTTTCAGAATATGTATTATTTTCAAATAGATTTATTTTTGCCTGTGTAATTATATACATTCTCTCACACACAACAGTTGATCAATATTTATATGTGCTCCTAAACATAAAGCTATAACAGTTGGACAATTGCTCAAAAGAATATCTAGCATTATTATGCAGATAAACAAATTTGACTTAATTAATTTTCTATAACACTCATTTGTTCATCTCTGAACATTTTTACAAAACAATTATGGAAATGTGTTATACATTGTTCAAGAAACCACCTTTTAAAAATAGTTCACTTTACTTTGAATGTATATATCCATATAAGAATAAATTAAAAAATAGAAAAAATAATAATTCTAATTATAATAATAGTTAATTGATGATCAATAATGCTACTTGTATTTAAAAAAAAAAACTCCTGCTAAGACAATAATAAGACAGGATAATTCATTTCTCAAGAAAACAACTATAATAGATATAACAACTGTACAGTAAGGCAATGCTCTTTCAAGCTCTGTACATTTATCATGTGCTCCTTTTAGGATTACAAATTCCAAGATTGGAAAATATTTAATCAGCACTTTTTGTAGGAAAAAAATGTTTTTATGCTAAAAATTTATTTTTCAAATGTATTCACCAGTTATATTATCTTCTCACATGATCCCAGTAAGGTCAACACATGATAAGACTTCAACTGTGGTGTCAGAGTGAGTGCTTTAGAAAAGCAAAGCATAGAACCTGTCAGTGTATTGACTGCAGTACATTTGGGACACTAAAGCACAGCAAAATAGTCACATGTGGCCACATCATGGACAATACATAAGTTTCCCCAAAACTGATTTGCTTCTAACTTATAACAGCTAAAAACTTAATTTAAAAGTAAGCACTTTTTTAATAAATTCAAAATTTATTTAGAAAAACTGAACTAAATTCACTCTCCTGTGCCAGAAATCTTCAATGTTTACTATTTTGCTTGTTCTGTAATAGGGATGTAGGCTCAGAATGAGCATTTGCACAGTAAATCTATTTACAATGTACACATAGCCTAAAGGAAATCTAAAATCATACATGATGAATGTGCAACAGACATTTTGTAGTGTTGTTGTAAGAAAGCTATTCAATACACTATTTCCTAAAACTTCTTATTAGCTTAAGTGTATGAATATGTTTGATCTCCCAGGGGTGTTTCCTTAGGTTAGATGTAAAGGTCAGTAATGCAGTGCTCTGAGGAGAGTAGGGCATTATGGTAGTAGGGTGTGATGAAAGTGGAATGTGAGTTTGATCAATGAACTCAATTATGGCCCCATTCCAAGGATTTCTAAGCTTTGTTTACAATGATGCATAGCTGCCTGCATACTAGGCATTGCTTTCCAAATTCTTTCCAATAAAGAAAAATGATATTTTGGTGCTGATGCCTATGTACATGCTCTCTCTCTCTCTCTCTCTCTCTCTCTCTCTCTCTCTCTCTCTCTCTGCCTTCCTTGTTTCTTATCTCTTCCCTCCTTCCCTCAGTCTTTCTTTCTTTTATAGCTCTTAAGAGTCCCCAGCTGATTTCTTCACAAGGTTAGCTGCTAATACATTCCTACCACCCATGCATTATTAATGCTCACTGCTATCCAAGGTGGCAGTGACAAATAGAAAGCAAAATCTACTGACTACTGGGGAATGTACTTTTTAGTCATGCTTGAATTTTTCAATCCATTCTACTTCTTCAAGATATCTCAGTAGATTCTATGTTTGAATGTGACTTTAATTCTATTCTACATCTTTTCCCAGAAATTTAGAATCTAAGAGCCATGAAAAGGGGAGAAGTATGGTTATTGGAGAATTAATCACAATACAGAAAAATGCTTTACAGTATCTATGTTTTAAAGTCTTTTGAGGCTTCCCAAAGCAGGGAGGTCAGAATTCCCTGTGTATGAAATAAATGGTAGTTTTATTCTAAAATTACTATGCATGAACTTAAGTAAATTATACTATTTTAACTCAGTGGCGTCACACCCAGTTAAAGTATGTATCATTTAAAACATTGATTTTATTTTAATGTACAGATTTGTTTCTTCTAATAAAAAACTTTACTCAATTTCTAATAAAAAGAAGAAATCTGTGTGAAGTGCCATCTGCCATGCATCTCCCTTACCTATTGGATCCAACTGAGATCTCCAATCCACGCTTTACAATTTCACATATATATTTCAGTGTATATATAATTGATAAAGAAAAAGAGATAAGACTTTGTTAAGCCACATGGAAGTGAGCATGTTTGTTATTATTCTATTTCTTAGTTTAAAGCAAGATATAACAATTATGAACATCAATGGTTACAATACCCATGTTCATAAATTTTGATAATCATCCTTTTGATAACACCATGATCACTTGCTCTAGAATTATAGAAATTGAGAATTGAACAGAGTGAAGGATAGACTATGTTAAGAGGCAAACCTTAGCAATTTCTCTGTTTATATTTTGAGTGGAATATATTAAGAAAGGACAACCACCTCTTAAAAATTTAGACAAAGCTCTCCCACTAGAAAAATCAAATAGTAGGTTTTATAAAAAAATCAAAAAAGAGACAGGGCAATTGAGGTAATACATAATAATTGTTTAATAAAATGTAACCACAGATTACTTTTTTGGTAAGGATTGAAGTAGAGGTTACATCTTTAGAGTTAACTCAGGAGATTTATCCTGAGTTATTTGTGTCTTCAGTAAACAACTTGTCTGTTTCAGATTCTTCTATAAGTTTCTTATATGTGTTCTTAAAAGTTCTAGCTGATTCTGTAGCAGGCAGCAATGAATCATTTCTGTTTAGTTTGATTTGGTCCATTGCTACCTAGGAGAGGAATATACTCTAAAAGCAATGCTCTCCTACTGTTTAAACATGACCTGAGAAACACATTATATTTTTGACAAATACTTTTAATTTATGGAAGAAAATAGAAAGGACCAAAATTTTTCTGTAATTTATTTTTACTACATAATATTTTATTATGAAATATTGAAACATAATAAGTTTTCAATGCTTATAAGAATATGAGAAATATCCTATGAAGCAGATCTCACCATACAATCTTTATGATTAAAAACGTAAAGCTATAAGTTTTATAAATTATTTGAAGCATGCAAATTTATAGAACTAATAAACAATAAATTACTTTGATGATGATGCCATTTTTCATACCCTATACAATGTTGCTTTCTTATATCTCAAATTTCTTGTGTACAAGGGCTGGAAATACAGAATACATATGTAAGAGCAGTGCTTGCTTTTATAGAATGCCCAGGTTCAATTCCTACCACCCATGAGGCATTTCATTAACTCAAGTCCAAGGGTTTCTAATGTCATCCTCTGGCTGCTATGGATAAGGCAAACACAGAATGCATAGACAGGCCTAAAGCACAGCTGAGAGGTCAGAGGTCAGAAGGTGACTTCTGCCACCTGAACATGGGCCCTGAACGGACACTCCACTTCTGTGCTGAGTACAGCAGCCCAGAATAGGGCTGACATAATAGCAGCTGGGGAGCACCTGAGTGCCTTGGTCCTAGGCACTTGGCTCAGAGGTAAGAGACTCTGATTCTTCAGCCAAAGAACACCATCTGCACAGACCAAGACTGGCTGTTGGAATAGCAACAAGGAAGCAGAGGAGTTTCTAAAAGCACACCTGAGAGGTCAGAGGTCAGAAGGTGACCTCTGCCTCCTGAACCCAGGCCCTAAATGACCATTCCACTTCTGTGCAGAGCACAGCCCACCCAAACACAGCTGGTGTAATAGCAGTAGGGGAACAGCCAAGTGCCTAGGCCCACAGCTGAGAGGTCAAGAGGTGATGACTGGCATCATAACACTGGCACCTCAGGAGAACAGTGGACTCTCTCAACACATAGCTGATTAAGAGCCCTCAGAACAACAACTCACTAAGAGCCAACCAAAAACTAATCAAGAGTAAACTGGGGAAACAATGGGCAGATGGCAGTGCAAGATTACATACAACAATACAAAGGTCAGCAAGACACAACCAGAAGAAGCAAGTGGTTCTATAGATTCAAGTCCTGAACATAACAATGAAGAGGGAATAAAAGGAAATGACCTTAAAAACAGCTTTATGAAACTAATAGAAGCCTTAAAAAAGGATATAAAAAAACTCCCTTAAAGAAATAGAAGAAAATACAAACAGAAAATTAGAAGAGATGAACAAAGCCTTAAAAGAAAATAAAGAGAACCAAGAAAATAAAGACAAACCAGTAAAGGAACTTCAACAAGAATTAAAACCTAAAATAGAAGCCATAAAGAATATACAAACTGAGACAAAACTAGAAATAGAAAATCTAAAATAATTACCCAAAACCACAGATTCAAGCATAACAAACAGAATCCAAAAGATGGAAGAGATACTCTCTAGGGTAGAAAACTCAATAGTGGTAATAGGTACATCAGTTAAAAAAAACACAAGAACCAAAAAAGTCATAAATAAAATTGTCCAGGAAATTTGACTCACCATGAAAAGACCAAACCTGAGAATAATTGGAATTGAAGAAAGAAAAGAATATCAGCTGAAAGGCACAGAAAATATGTTCAACAAAATCATAGAAGAAAACTTCCCCAGCCTAAACAAAGAAATGACTATAAAAATACAGGAAGCCTACAGAACACCAAATAGACTAGATCCACAAAGAAAGTCTGCTCACCGTATAATAATCAAGCCTTTAAACCTTCAGAACAAAGAAAAAATACAAAGAGCTGCAAAGAAAAAAGATCAAATCATCTATAAAGGTAGAACCATCAGAATAATACCCAACTATTCAATGGAAATAATGAAAGTAAGAAGGTCCTGGTCTGACATTATACAGACACTAAAAGTGCATGGATGCCAACCTAGACTAATGTAGCCAGCAAAATTATTCATCAACATAGAAGGAGTAAACAAGATATTTCACGACATAACCAGATTTAAACAATACCAAACCACAAATCCCACCCTACAAAAAGCCCTTGAGGAAAAACTCCAAACTGGAAACCAGAAACACCCATGTAACACCCATGTAACCACAGAAAAATGATAAGCCCATAGAAGAATGCCCCATCCAAAAAAAAAAAAAAAAAGAAAACACAAGCTACTTACCAAAAATGATGGACAATATTGATCATTGGTCATTAATATCCCTTAATATCAATGGACTCAGTTTACCTATGAAAAGACACATCCTAACATGATGGATAGAAAACCAGAAACCATCCTTCTGCTGCATACAAAAAAAAAATGAACCTTGACTTTAAAGACAGACAGAGGCTCAGAGTAAAGGGTTAGGAAAAGAATTTCCAATTAAATGGCCCTAAGAAACCAGCTGGTGTAACCATTCTAATATGTAAAAAAATAAAAATAAAAACCACTTAAACTAAAATCAATTAATAAAAAGACCAGGAAGGTCACTACTTATTTATCTCAGGAAAAATTCAACACAAAATCTCAATCCTGAATATCTATACCACTAACTCAATAGCACCTACATATGTAAAAGAAACGCACTCCTAAAGCCTAAACCCCATATCAAACCTGGCACACCAATAGTGGGAGACTTCAATACCCCACTTTTAGCCTTGGATAGGTCAACCAGACAGAAATTCAACAAAGAAATAACTGTTCTAGCAGAAGTTATGATCCAAATGGACTTAGTAGATATATACTAAATCCTCCACCCAAACAAAAAGGAATATACATATTTCTCAGCACCCCATGGAACTTTCTCTAAAATTGACCACATATCATGTCATAGGGCAAATATCAACAGGTACCAAAAAATGAGTATACCCATTTGTACCATTTCAGATTACCATGGTCTAAAATTAGAGTTCAACAACATCAAGAATCACAGAAAGCCTACTGACACATGGAAACTAAACATCACTCAACTGAACCACATCTGTGTCAAGGAAGAAAATAAGAAAGAAATTAAAGACTTCCTAAAATTGAATGAAAATGAATCCATGACATACCCAAACTTATGGAATGCAATAAACGCAGTCTTAAGAGGGAAATTCATTGCATTAGATGCCTATATGAAAAGACTAGATAAATTTCACACAAGAGAACTATCAGCACAGGTGACAGTCCTAGAACAATTAGAAGCAAACTCAACTAGAAAAAATAGATAGCAGGAAATAAACTTAGAGCTGAAATAAACACAATTGAAACAAAAAGAACAATACAAAAAAAAATCAATGAATCAAAGAGTTGGATCTATGAGAAAGTCAACAAGATAGATAAACCCTTATCCAAACTAAACAAAAAGCAGAGAGAAAGTATCAAAATCAACAAAATCAGAAAAGAAATGGGGGACATAACAACAGATCCCCAGGAAATCCAGAGAATTATCAGATCATACTTTGAAAACCTATAATCCACAAAAATGGAAAACCTGGAAGAAATGGACAGCTTTCCGGACAGGTAACATGTACCAAAATTAAATGAAGATCAGATTAAAGGCCTAAACAGTCTTATAACACCAAAGGAAATTGAAACTGTCTTTAAAAGTCTCCCAAATAAAAGAAGCACAGGCCCAGATGGTGTCAGTGCAGAGTTCTACCAGACATTCAAAGAAGAGCTAATACCATTACTCTTCAAACTGTTCCATACAGTAGAAACCAAAGGAATGTTGCCACACTCTTTTTATGAGACCACAAATATACCTGATACACAAGCCACTCAAAGCCACAACAAAGAAAGAGAATTATAGATCAATTTCCCTCACAAACATTGATGCAAAAATTCTCAACAAAATAATGGCAAACCGAATTTAACAACATATAAAAAAAAAGTTATTCACCATGATCGACTAGGCTTCATACCAGAGATGCAGGGATGGTTCAACATATGAAAAACTGTAAATGTCATCCATCATATAAACAAATTGAAGGAAAAAAAACCAACTGATCATTTCCTTAGATGCTGAAAAAGTCTTTGACAAAATCCAACACTCCTTTATGATAAAAGTCCTGGAGAGATCAGGAATACAGGGAAAATATCTCAATATAATAAAGGTGATTTACAAAAAGGCGATGGTCAACATCAAAGTACATGGAGAAAAATTCCAAGCAATCCCATTAAAATCAGGAACTAGACAAGGCTGTCCCCTTTCCCCTTATCTATTCAACATATTCTCAAGGTTTAGCTAAAGCAATAAGAGAATACAAGTATATTAAGGGGATATAAATTGAACAAGAAGTGAAACTCTCACTATTTGCAGAAGACATGATTGTATACATAAGTGACCCACAAAAATCTACCATGGAACTTCTACAGCTGATAAACACCTTTAGTAATGTAGCAGGATACAAGATAAACTCAAAGAAATCAGTAGCTAGCCCTCCTATACACTAAAGATAAAAGGGCTGGAAAAGAAATAGAAAAACATCATCTCTTATAATAGCTGCAAATAACATTAACTACAAAGGTGTAACTATAACCAAAGAAGTATCAGATATGTTTGACAAAAAATTTTAAATCTCAGCATAAAGAAATTGAAGAGGATATAAGATAATAGATAGATCTCTCATGTTCCTGGATAGGTAGGATCAACATAGTGAAAAATGGCAAACTTACCAAATGCAATCTACAAATTCAATGAAATTCCCATCAAAATCCCAACACGATTTTTTACACAGCTTGAAAGAATAATACTCAATTTCATTTATAATAACAGGAAAGTCAGGATTGCCAAAAAAAATTTTACTCAACAAAAGAACCTCAGGAGGCATCACCATCCCCTACTTCAAGTTATACTATAGATCTACAGTAATAAAGACAGCTTGGTACTGGCATAAAAACAGACTTGTTGATCAATGGAATTGAATTGAAGTCCCAGACATTAACCTGCACATCTATGAACACTTGATTTTTGACAAAGAACTCAAAAAATACACAATGGAAGAAAGATATTATCTTCAACTAATGGTATTGGCATAACTCGATGATATTATGTAGAAAAGTAGATCCAATTCTGTCACCCTGCACAAAACTCAAATCCAAGTGTATCAAAGAAATCAACATGAACCTACACTGAACTTTATAGAAAAGAAAGTGGGAAATATCCTCCAAGGCATTGGCAGTGATGACCACTTCCTAAATATAACACTAGTAGTGCAGACAGTAAGAACAGCAATTAATAAGTGGGACCTCCTGAAACGGAGAAGCTTCTGTAAGGTCAAGGGCACAGTCAATAAGACAAAATGACAGCCTACAGAATGGGAAAAGATTTTTACTAACCCTACAAGTGACAGAGGATTGATCACTTATTTTGTAAATCAAATAAGAAATGAACGGAAATCTCGTTGAGTTTCCAAAATTTAGGACAAGTAATTTGTTTCTTTAAGTTACAGTAAAGTATGCAGTAGAGAATAGGTATACAACTGTAAATGTTCTACATGACTGACTGAAGTATGGCGTTTCTGCATGCATACAAAAATGTTTCATGAACTTTCGAGGTGTTTAGGAAATGGACATACAGCATATATACAGTTTATAATCTGCATATTAGATACAGAAACAAAACAATTTCTATGTATATGTAGGTACAGGGATTAAACAAATGAGACTAATAACTGGAGACATGACACCCTCAAGGAACACATTACCACCTTTATCATAGTTACATAGAAGAGAGGAAACTTTTCAGACATCAAACAATTCAGAGAAGTTTTTAATAGCAGTATCTGCATTGACCTCATTTCCCATTCTATTTGCATACATACTTCCAGGCAACCAGGGCCAAGTTGACGTCTCCACAGTTTTGGAGATTCTGTAGTTTCAAGTCAGAATGAAGAGAAATACTCCATGAAAGAAGGCACCTGAGATGTATGACCTGGCTATCTAAAAGCTTCTTTGGATCTCAAATAGCTGTTGCAGGTAGAGGAATTTTTTTCTTCCTTAGCCACCAAGACATCTGGATGCCAGCATTACAGATCTGTTGTGGGCAGGGTAGCTGTTCCTGTCACTCCTGTTGATGAACTGCAGACTTCTACAAAACACTACTCCATGCTGGCATCCCAAACACCTAAAGAGCCTAATATGTAATGCCTGTAACCTCTCAGTTAGGTACTTCAAAGCCTATTGAGGACTTAGAGCAGGATTATCTTTCTACTCAGAAATAGGGTATTTGGTTGTCAAAGATAAGAGATAATCATGGCTGGATGCTTTATTGTAGGTCACTTCTCACCCATATTTCTCTTATATGTAACCCTAATAAGCTTACTGACTATCCAAGCTAAATTTTTATGGGATTGATTCTTTTGTCTGGGATTGATGCCTGATCTAGGATGAATAGGCATTTGTTCCCATCTTAGAAAAAGCCATAGAATAGGAAAGGAATGACATACTTAGAAATCAAGTCAGAACCAATTAGTAGTCAATACAAAAATTGAAATAGATGGAGGAATCCAAAAGTAAATTAACTTACTCCAATATTGAAATTAATTCAGAAATTGACCTCTTGTGGATTATAGAGGATTAATTTGAACCTAGAAAACTCCTGTATTATTTACTTTCTTCATTAATGTGAGAAAGTACCTACCAAGAGTTATTTTTTGGTACAATTTATTTTGACTTATGTTTTTTGGGTTCATTTCGTCTTGATAGGGAAGTCATGGTGGCAGGAGTTTCATCACACAAAGACAGAGAAGGTTAAACACTATTATTTATCTTGCTTTCTCCATTTCCCTTTTGTCTTTTGCATAGAATATCAGATCATGGTGTGGTACTGGGAACATTCAGCCAAGTCTTCCAATCCAATTAATCTTCTCTGGAAATAGTCTCACAAATAAGACATGCTACACTAATGCACCTGGTGTTATAAAGTCACTAGATCTGACATCCTAGGTCCTAATCTGCACCATTCATTAAACTTAAACAAACTAGTATTCTTTCAAATTATACTTTTCACCTCTTTCTGGTACACCTAGCTAAGAGTAGCTGGCTGTAAGAAAGCAAGATGGTCTGATCTGGTATTTTTTTCTGCCATGAAACTAATCCATGACTTTTGAATTCAACATCTCTCAGGTTGTCAAGACCCAGACAGAATAAAACCAGATTCCCTATCAGAACAGGACTTAAGTGTCTTCCTTCCCACTTCTCCACATAGTCCTTGTTTTTGCAGCTGGATGTCCACTATGTGGACATATATTATATTTTTAATAAAACCTGAATATTGGGGAGAGAGCACACAGACAATTCTAGGCAGATAGCTCAAGAAATTCTTGATCCTTGAGTACAAGAATTAACAGCTGAAATGCAGTCACACATACCTTTAATTCCAGCACAGGGAAAGTCAGGAGTAGTGACCTTAATCCCATAACTCCAGACACAGAACTTTCTCTGTTCCTATGAGTTCAAGGCTAGCTAAGAAATAGAGTAGTACACACCTTTATTCCTAACCTGGATGAGAAACAGCTGATGAGAAGGGTATAGAAGGCCTCTTAGGAATCCAGCAGAAGTAGAAACAACTGGAAGAAGCAACAGGCAGAAGCGACTAGGAGCAAAGGTGAGGAAGTTGCAAGAGAGCTGTGGTGCTTCCTCGCTCTGATATTTCAGCCTTCCCCCAATATTTGGCTCTGAGTCTTATTTTATACAACCTGAGTATGTGCAACTACACCATTGTCTTTCTTTTAAAGTTCTGATTTTCTTTTCTTTTTTCTTTCTTTTTCTTCTTCCTTCTTTATTTTGTATTTATCAAAAAAAATAAAAAAATAAAAAAATTTAAAATGCGGAAGAGTTAACAATAACTATACAGACGATAAGAATCATAGGCATGGCTTATCAAGAGTGGAAATACAAATAAGATTGCTACACATATATTTTCTTTGTGTTCAGCTTTCCCTCTGAATTTTTTTTCCATCCCTGTATATCCTTATTCAAGGTCTCTTCCCCCTCCTACCACATCTGGTCATTTTTCTTCTCTGCAACTCCCCATCCCCTCCCTGGGCAGGGAGCAGACAGTCCTATGGTCCCACTGACCCAATAATGCTTGGATCAGTCTCCACTCCTGGTCAAATCCAGTTCTGTCCCCCCTCCCTCAAGAGTGAGTCAGGTGTTGTATAGTTGGACTGGGGTTTGAAGGGTCAGTCCAGGGTGTTTCTGATCCCAAGCTGTTCGGTGGTTGTGGTTTGCCACTTAGGCATGTTTGGCTTTTTTTCTTGTTTGTTTGTTTAGAGATCACTAGTGAGTGAGTACATCCCCTGCTTATCTCTCTGAGTTTGTGATACTTCGCTCAGGAGGATATTCTCCAAATCCATCCATTTGCCTGTGAATTTTAGGATATCATTTTTCTTACTGCTGAGTAGTATTCCATTGTATAGATGTACCACAGTTTGTTAATCCATTCTTCAGTTGAGGGACATCTAGGTTGTTTCCAGGTTCTTGCTATTACAAATAATGCTGCTATGAACATAGTTGAGCTAATACCTTTGGAGTGTGAATGTGCCTCTTTAGGGTATACACCCAGAAGTGGTATTGCTGTGTCCTTGGGAAGATTGATTCTCAATTTTCTGGGAAACCTCCATATTGTATTCCAAAGTGGCTGAACAAGCTTACAATCCCACCAGCAATGGAGGAGTGTTCCCCTTGCTCCGCATCCTCTCCAGCATAGGCTGTCATCTGTGCCTTTTATCTTAACCAATCTAACAGGTGTTAGGTAGTATCTCAAAGTTGTTTTGATTTGCATTTCTCTGATGGCTAAAGATGAAGAGCACTTTTTCAGGTACCTTTCAGCCATTTGTAGTTTCTCTGCTGAGAATTCCCTTTTTAGATCTGAATCCCATTTTTTGATAGGGTTATTCAAGGTTTTGGGATCTAAATTCTTGAGCTCTTTATATACCTTAGAGATCAGTCCTCTATCACTTGTAGGGTTGGTGAAAATCTTTTCCCATTCTTTTTCTGGCGTTTTGTCCTATTGATAGTGTCCTTGGCTTTGCAGAAGCTTCCCAGCTTCAGGAGATCCCACTTATTGATTGTTGGTCTTAGTGCCTGTGCCACTGTATAGAGAGCTGCCTGCTGCTGCACCCTAAAGATGGTGCTGATTTCCGGCCTCCACTCACCCTCTGTGGGTGAGTGCTCTCTTTTGATAAACAACTCCTTATTTGGCTTGAGCCTGGGGCGTGGTTTGCTGTTGCGTATGTGGACCTATGAGCCGTGCCCACGTGGCTTTTTGGGATTGGATGCCCTGAGAGTTTCTAGTCAGTGGGCGGGGTTTCCCGGGGGATAGGAGAAGGAGAAGCAGAAGAAGAACAAAGAGAGAACAATTGTAAAGGTCCCGAATAAACTGCTGAAAGAAGATCCTGGGTGTTGCGTTTTCCTTGCTGGCAAGGTTGCGTGCGACAAGTGGTGGCCCGGAGGAGCAACTCCTGCAAGCTTCAGGCATCAGAACTTTCTGCAGTTGGGGGGTCGACCAGTAAGTCCCAGGTAAATTGGGATCCGCAGTCAAAGCGGGTAGCTCCAACCTGTAGATAAGGTGAAGAAGAGGGAGCTCACTGATGAGTGGGTGTAACCTCTATAGCTGTGGATGCATGGCAACCTTGAGCTTAAAGTGAAAGCAACAGCAGTTGCAAACTTGAGCTCAAAGTGAAAGTAAAAGCATTAGCAAAGCTGGGGCTGTTTGGTAAGGGCTCCGAGAAGATTTTTAAGGTAGGAATTAAAGATTATACAAGGATGGGGTCTTCAACCTCACATCCAATTTTTTTTGGCTCTTAAGGAGCTGCTTCATTAAGGTTTTTGTGAGTCTGCTCTGCTTGCTAGCAGTGGGAGAGATTCATGGGTTCCTACTCCATATTGAAAAGCAGCCAAGGGGGCAGAGTCAGCATTTAAAGTGATAGCAACATTTTAAAAGCTCTTTGCATTAGAAAATGATTAAGAATTCTCAATAAAACAGGTTTAGACTCTCAAAACGGGGAATGAAATAAAGATAAAAAAGCCACATAAAGATGGCAGATAAACAGGGAGTCTGGATTTTGGTTATTGTATTTTCTTGTAATTGTTTAACGTTTAATGAGCTAATTGCAGAGAGACAACTGATTACTAAGGCTTCTAAGTTTAAAAAATGCATATACTTTAAAGATATCCTGACTTTGAAATCTGTTTATAAGAATATGTTACTTGGGAAAGGAGTTTCTGCTTTTGTCTCCATGGAAGATCAAAACCTGTGGATTGGTTCTAGGCAGGTGTGGTTCCATTTGCCAAGGTCACCTGAAGCTGATAACAGGCCACCTTGGAGATGCTGGGAGAACAGATTGGAGGGGGCAGGCAGTGAAGAAGGACAGAGTGAAGGGGGAGAGTTGTGCCCCAACCTTGCTGATATAGAAACTCCTGAGTCTACAGACTCCGAGGAAGAGCTGCTGGGAGATATTAATTGGATTAGGATATTTTAGGATTGCAAATTATGAATTGAAACCCCTTTATGACATTCTGAAAGGAGAGTCGGCTTTAGACTCCATGCGAGTGATGACAGTGGAAGCCAGAAAGGCACTGCAGGTAGTTGAACAGAGGTTGCAGGATGCTTGCCTAAATAGAATAGAGGAAGGAAAAGATTTTGCCCTATGCCTTTTACCCACATTCAGACAACTCACAGGGGTACTATGGCAATCAGGTCCACTGTTGTGGATACATCCAAAGGTATCACCTAGTAAAAGTATAGAACATTACCCTACAGCAGTAGCTGATTTAGCTCAGAATGGCATCCAACAATCCATTCAGTATTTTGGGCATGCACCAGCCATAATTGTGCTATACACAGCAGCACAAGTTAACACCCTGTGTGCTGTTGTTGATGATTGGGCAATTCTTCGCTGTACCTTTGCTGGAAAAATAGATAATCATTACCCTCATCATCCTCTCACATTTTTTAAGGAGCACCCCATAATTTTTCTGAAGGTCACCACCGCAGAGCCGGTGGCGGAAGCTTCAGTGTACTCACTGATGGCTCAAAAACAGGAGTAGGTGCCTATATGGTGCAAGGCAAACAACCAGTTCAACATCAATTTACTCCTGGTACTCTTCAGGTAGTGGAACTTCAAATAGTATGTGAGGTGTTTAAAGAATGCCATTTTGCCTTTAACTTGATATCTGACTCAGCTTATGTGGTTAATGCTTTAAAGGTGCTTGAAGTGGCAGGACCAATCAAATCATCCAGTACAGTCACTGTCCTATTTAACCACTTGCAAGACTTGATTTTGCAGCATAAGGAGAGATTTTTTTCCTCAACATATCCGTGCTCATGCTGGCCTTCTGGGTCCACTCGGTGAAGGCAATGCCAAGGTGGATATGTGCACTAGACAGGACTGGGTATTCTTTACCTCTCCTGTAGTCAAAGCTCAAAAATTTTACCAGCTATATCATGTAAATGCTAAGACCTTACAACAAAAGTTTCAGATATCCAGAGCTGAGGCACATCAAATAGTTTTGGATTGTGCTCAATGTGTGGTGTACCACCACCCACCTTCCCTAGGTGTTAATCCCAGAGGGATCTTGCCATTAAAAGTATAACAAATGGATGTAACTCACATTTCTGAATTTGACTCTTTAAAGTATGTACATGTTTCTGTAGATACGTGCTCTGGTATCTTGTATGCCACTGCCATGTCAGGAGAGAAAGGACGCAATGTCATTGTGCACTGCCTAGAGGCCTGGGCAGCTTGGGAAAAGCCCCTGCAGGTAAAAACTGACAATGGCCCTGCTTATACTGGAACACAGTTTACTGCATTCTGAAGACAAATGGATGTACAAGTAACTCATGGATTGCTTTACAATCGACAAGGACAAGGTATAGTGGAACGTGCTTATTGCACGCTGAAGGAATGCTTACAAAAACAAAAAGGGGGAATAGGCCACGGCCGCACCCCCAAAGAAAGACTATCTATAGCTCTCTTTACCCTTAATTTTTAAATTTGGATGTTGATGGCCGCTCCATGGCAGATAGACATTTGATTCTCACCCCTAGCCACAGAGGCGTGGTGAAATGGAAGGATATTTTCACGGGTCACTGGCATGGTCCTGATCCAGTGCTTACATGGGCAAGAGGTTCTGTTTGTGTCTTTTCTCAGGACCGGCAAGATCCAGTGTGAGTACCAGAATGGCTAACCAGGAAGGTCCAAAATGACAAGTATGATGCTGACTTTGAGGGCAAGGATTGGCCCTGGAATGGGTATCCGTTCTGGTACCAAGCCCTAATGCCATGAGCTTGTTTAGAGCTAGGAGAGATTTTGACACTACTACAGCTGTTGTTACAGCCATTCCCCTAGCCGCAATTGGGGCCACCACGGCCGCCATTGCTATGAGTCACACCATTCAGATGGCTCAAACACTTAACAATGTGTCTGCCAATGTGGCCCATGCCTTAAACATTCAAAGAGGCATTTCTGCCCAGCGTAAAGGCAGGCTGATGTTGGTCCACTAAAGGATTGACCTGGTGCAAAAGGAGGTTGATGTCCTCTGGCAGATAGCTCAGTTGGGATGGGAATGGAAGTATCAGGTCCTATGTGTGACTTCTATTCACTATGAAAAATTTTCCTATGCTGCAAATTTGTCTAAAGTTCTGTCAAGTTATTTTATAGGAAATTGGTCAGGTGAATTCGAAGTGGCCATGGAGAAGTTGAGAGTTGCAATCATTGCTGTGAATTCAACTCGAGTGGACCCTGGAGTTGCTGAAGGACTGACGAGATGGATGTCCACCGCCCTCAATCATCTGAAGGAATGGGCGGGAATGGGTGCTCTGGCTGGCTTGATGTTGTTGATAATTCTGATTTGCCTGTGGTGCATCTGCAAAATGAGGTTCACACAATGTAAGAGCATGGCCATGACTGTTCAAGCCTTCACCGCCATTGAGGTGGGACAGCCCCCACATGTTTGGCTTGCTGCCTTGAAAGAGTAATGTTTGGCATGGGTTGCGAGGCTAAGCACTGCACATGGTTTTGCCTAGGTAAGGCTTCATGAAGAGCATACCTAATTGCATACAGGTTGGCACCCACTATCCTGTCCTCATGAAAACGGGTGCCAGACAGGTCTGTCCCTGTCTGAGTGGATGACACCTTGATTAGGGATAGCACAAGTCCTCTTGCACAATGGGGATTAGGCCTCTGCTCTTGCCCGCTGCTTTTGCTTGATTTTTTAATTTTTTAATTATTAAATAAGGGGGAGATATAGAGAGCTGCCTGCTGCTGCACCCTAAAGATGGTGCTGACTTCCGGCCTCCACTCACCCCCTGTGGGTGAGTGCTCTCTTTTGATAAACAACTCCTTATTTGGCTTAAGCCTGAGGCGTGGTTTGCTGTTGTGTATGTGGACCTATGAGCTGTGCCCACGTGGCTTATTGGGATTGGATGCCCTGAGAGTTTCTAGTCAGTGGGCAGGGTTTCCCGGGGGAGAGGAGAAGGAGAAGCAGAAGAAGAACAAAGAGAGAACAATTGTAAAGGTCCCGAATAAACTGCTGAAAGAAGATCCTGGGTGTTGCGCTTTCTTTGCTGGCAAGGGTGTGCGCCACACCACTGGTGTTATATTTAGGAAGTGGTGGCCTGTGCCAATTTGTAGAAGTGTATTTCCCACTTTCTTTTCTATCAAGTTCAAAGTGGTTGGGGTTAAGTTGAGGTCTTTGATCCACTTGGATTGGAATTTTGGGCTGGAGAGATGGCTCAGCCGTTAAAGGCTAGGCTCACAACCATAAATATAGGAGTTCTGATTTTCTAAATCCCTAACACAATGGCCTTTTAAATACATCTTACAGTGCTCTAAGACTTCTGTAGCTCACAGTTCCAAACCTCTGATTTTACTTTCATAAACTAGTTTCAAGGGTCAAAGAAAAATCTAGTATATTATAGCAATGGCACCACTGATTCCACTGTCTAGTTCCAGGGCTATGTTAGTTACTAACTGCTGGGAAGAACTAGTTGAAAACAAAAAAGGAGGAAAAGCTTTATTTTAGCACAAATGTTTTACAGGCTGTCATGGCCCTAAGATATGTCAGCAGTAAGAGGGATCAGCTGGTAACATTGTATTTGTAGTTAGAAAAGAAAGAGAAAAAGAGTGGTATTCAACTATTTTCTATTGCCCCCATTTTAAAAGATATATTCATATTTTAACTATGTATATGTGAGTATCTTTGCCAATGGGTGTTTGGTTTATAAGTCCAGGTGCCCAGAGATAACAGAAAAGAGGATAAATCCTTGGCAGCAGCATTACAAGCAATTATCAGCTATCCATTGTTGTAGTAAGTTTTAACTTGGTCTACACGCCCGCGGCTTTTGTCTTTTTTATGAAATGAAATTATATGTTTATATATTTTATATTGTTTGGCCCATATCTTAAGCACATTACTAGCTAGCTCTTTTTTTTTAGATTAACTTATTTTTATTAATTTGTTTACGACGTGGCTTCCAGCCCCTGGTTAGCCGGTATCTCTATATGTCTGTTTTTCTTAGGGGTCCAATCGAGAGTAAATAACTCCACCCTTTCCTACCTGCCTGGCTGTTTTTGATTCTCCACCCACTTCTACGGTGCCCTACATGGGTCCAAACAGTTATTTATTTACATCATATAAAAAACATTCCACCACAATCCATATAGGTGTTAGAACTGAACACTGGTCTTCCACAATAATAAGAGTTCCCAAGCACTGGTGATTTTTCCAAGCGACACCTTTCACTTTAACTGAAGTACCAGCCCATATGATGGTACAATCCATGTTCAGAAATACCCTATGTTCATAAACACACCTAGATATGTGGCTCCTTTGTGATCCTCAAACCAATGAAATTGACAGTGATTAACTAGCACATTATCAAAAATACATACTGAAAAAAACCTTCTTCAATGTGGTATGAGGAAAATTTGGTATCTAAATGTAGAAAAATAAAATTAGGTTTTATAAAATGAAACATTGGTGCTCCTGGAGGATAACATCAAGATATTAGCATAGACCTGGGGGTTTCATAGGACTTTAATAGCACAGGAAATAACTGCAGAATCAGAAGGATGGAACTCAACAAGACAACACATGTTTTTAGCAGTAAATGTCAGAATGTTACATCCTGAGACATGAGAAAATACCTTGTTAACTGTGCATCAGAGAGGACCTTTTTACACTTGTTAATGGGAATATAATCTGGGATAGCCACTATGGGAATCAGTATAGAGGTCTCTCACATAGTCATATGTATGTATATATGTACTACAATTTGATTCAGTTATAACACTTCTGAAAAGTATTCTAGGTCTAGATTCAGGTATATTACTGTACTTTTTTGAAATACATAAGAATTGACACCACTGCAGGGTTTTTTGGAAGATTAATAGATAAAGATATTGTTTACATACATTATAGAATTTTACTTATCTATAAAGAAAAATGAAGTTATGTAACTTATAAAAGAAAAAATGGATAAAACTCATATTCCATATTGTAAGTAAAAATAAGCCAGAAACACTCATATGTGACATCTAAATTTTATTATAATTTGTGTGTGTGTGTTTGTGTATGTGCATGTAGATCATAAAACTGGAAAGAAGGTTATGCATGAAGAAGCAGAGATCTTAAGGAGGGACTAAAGAAGAGAGGGTAATGAAATGCATGTGACATGAAAGCAGAAAGCCAGTTATGGGAGGAGTGGCCAAGAGGGGATCAAAGGGAGAGGGAAAGGTTGGGGAGAGGGAGATGAATAAGAACAAAGTGTAAAAATGCCATAATGAACTCCATTATTAGTATGCTAACTTTAGAAGTTAATGGAAAAATAAAGATAAGAGACAGTGTATTACTTACAAGGCTGAGATGTGATTTTGCTTCATAGTGAAGTCTGATGTTTATCTTTTGTTTTAAGAAAATTTTACTAATTACACTATAACTAAAAATGTGAACTTACATGGTGTTATTCATGTTACATAAGCAGCAAATTGTAGAAATGCATATAAAAACACAAACTCTACAGTCCCCATGTGACTGCATTTACTGTACTCTACTGAGACCCACCATTGCTGCTACATGCCAAGATTAAGTATATTTTCAGCATTCAACTCATTAAAAGAACACATGAGCTCTTTGTCATTTTGGGTTAGTTATGAAAATGCAGAAAGCACAAGTGTATACAGGCTAAGAAACTGTCCTTTCCCTGGTGAAAGATTGACTTAATGTTATTTTTTTCTTTCCTTGGTTAAATACATAATTTATTTTACATGCCAACCATAGATTACTCTCTCCTCCTTCCTGCTTTCCCCATGCCTTCCCATCACTTCCTCCAAAAATATAAAGCCTCCCATGGGTAGTCATCAATGCCTGGTACATTTGAGTTGAGGCAGGTCGAAGCCCATCCCCACTACATCAAGGTTGAACAAGGCATCCCATCATAGGTAGTGGGCTCTATAAAGACAGCTTATACACCAGAGTTAAATTCTGATCTGACTGCCCAGGGCCCCTCAAACAGTCCAAGTTACACAACTGTTACCTTTATGCGGAGGGCCTTGAATAGTCCCATGTGCAGGTTCCACATCTGACAGACTAAAGTTTGTGAGTTCTCATGAGTTTAGTCCAGTTTTCTCTGTAAATTTTCCTATCATGACATTGACCTACTGCCATGACCCCCCTTTCCATATCTTTGAATGGACTCTCAGAACTTGACCTGGGGCTTGGCTTTGGATCTCTGCACCTGCTTCCATCAGTTACTGGATGAAGGCTCTATGATGATATTTATGGTATTCACCAATCTGGTTATCTGGGTAAGCCAGTTCAGACACCCTCTCTATTATTTCTAGTAGTCTAAATTGAGGTCATCTTTGTGGACTACTAGAATTTTCCTAGCACCAGGTTTCTCCCTAACCCCATAATGTCTCCCTTTATCATGGTATCTCTTTCATTGCTCTCCCTCTCCATCCTTCTCCCAACTTGACCATCCCGTTCTTTGATGTTCTCATCACTCATCCCTTCCCCTCTCTTGCTTTCCCTCACCCTCAGTTTACTAAGAAAATCTCATCTATTCCCCCTTCCCAGAGATCCATACATTCCTCTTAGGGTCCTCCTTATTAGTGTGCTTCTTTGGAGCCATGTGAGTTGTTTTAGTGTGCTTCTTTGGAGCCATGTGAGTTGTAGTCTGGTTATCCTTTGTTTTATATCTAGTATTTACTTATGAGTGAGTGCATGCCATGTTTGTCTTTCTGGTAAAATATTAAACTTCACTCAAAATAATATTTTCTAATTGAATCCATTTACCTGTAAATTTTATAATACCATTTTCCAACTGAATTATGTAAATGTACATTTTTTAATTAATTTTTTTAACTGAAGGGCATCTAGGTTGTTTCCAGGTTCTACTTATCATGAATAATGTTGCTGCTATAAGCATATTTGAGCAAATGTCCTTGTGGTATCATTGACCATCCCTTGGGTATATGCCCAATAGTGGTATCATTGAGTCTTGAGGTAGATTGATTCCCAATTTTCTGAGAAAGCACCGTACTGATTTCTGAGTGATTCTTACCAGCAGTACAAGAGTGTTCTCCTCTCTCCTCATCCTCTTAAACATAAGCTGTTATCAATGTTTTTATATCTTAGCCATTCTGTCAGTATGGTATAAGAGTCTATTTAATTTGTTTTTCCTTGATGGGGAAGGATGTTGAGGATTTCCTTAAATATCATTTGGCCACTTGAGATTCTTTTGTTGAGAATTTTTGCCTATCTCTGTAACTATTTTTTGTCTTTTTATTTATTTATTTTTCCTTTTCATTACGAATAAAGTCTCATCTTTTTATCCATGTACCCCTTTGTTCAAACTCCCTTCCCCCTCCCACCCCTCCCAGTCACTCTCTCTGCACCCCATTTTCAGTTGAAGTGTTTGATATTTTTCAGCCCTCTGTCAGATGTGACATTGGTAAAGATCTTTGCTCATTCTGTGAGCTGCCATTTTGTTTTGTTTACCATGTCCTTTGCCTTGCAGAAGCTTCTTAGTTTCAAGAGGTCCCATATATACATTGTTGTTATCAATATCTATGCTACTAGTGTTATATTTAGGAAGTAGTCTCCTGTGCCACTGCATACTAGGCTACTTTCCACTTTCTCTTCTATGAGGGTCAGTGTGACTGGATTTATATTGAGGTCTTTGATCCATTTGAACTTAAGTTTTTTGCACGTGATAGAGATCTCTCTTCAGTTTTCTACATCTTGGCGTCCAGTTATGCCAGCACTATTTGTTAAAGATGATTTCTTTTTCCATTATACATTTTTTTTTGTCAAAAAAAATGTGTCCATAAGTGTGTAGATTAATGTCCCAGTCTTCAATTTTATTCCATTTGTTCACAGGTTGGTTTTTAATGCCAATACTAAGCTGTTTTAATTACTATAACTCTATAGTAGAACTTGATGTCAGAGATGGTGATGCCTAGAGAAGTTCTTATATTGAACAAGATTGTTGTAGCAATCTTGGGTTTTTTTTTCCATATAAAGTTGAACATTGTTCTTTCAAGGTCTGTGAAGAATTGTGTTGGAATTTTGGTAGGAATTGCACTGAATCTGTAGATTGCTTTTGGTAAAATTGCCGTTTTTACTTGTATTAATCTTCCCTATTCAAGAGCATAAAAGATCTAAACTCTTTCCATTTTCTGGTATCTTTTTAATTTTTTTTTAAAAAAACTTAACGTTCTTATCATACATTATCATACAAGTCTTTCACTCACTTGGTCAGGTACCCCAAGATATTTTATATTATTCATAACTATTGTAAAGGTTGATGTTTCTCTGATTTCTTTCATGGCCTCATTGTCAATTATATATAGGAGGGCTATTAATTTTTTAGTTTATCTTGTATCCTGCCACAAAAGTGAAGGTGTTTGTCAGCTGTGGGAGTTTACTAGTAGAATTTTTGGAGTCACATATGTATACTGTCATATCATCTGCATATAGTGAGAGTTTGACTTTTCCAAGAAAAGATTAAGTCCCTTTAATCTACTTTTGTTATTTTATTGCTCTATCTAGAATTTCAAGTCCTATATTAAGTAGGTATGTGGAGAGTTAGCAGACTTATCTTTTTAATTTTAGTGGAATCACTTTGAATTTCTCTCCATTTAATTTAATGTTGGTTGTTAGCTTGCTGTAAATTGCTATTATTATGTTTGGGTATGGTCCTTGTATTCCTTATCTCTCCAAGACCATTATTATAAAGGGGTGTTGAAGTTTGCCAAACTCTTATTATAAGATTACAGCTACCCTAATAGTTGATTTTCTTGATGTGTTCTTGAACTTGATTTGCGAGTATTTTATTGAATATTTTTGCATCAATATTCATGAAGGAGATTGGTCGGTAATTATTTTTTTATTGCATTTTTGTGTAGTTTGTGTATCAGGGTAACCGTAACCTCATAATAAGAGTTTGGCAATGTCCCTTCTGTTTCTATTGGGTGGAACAATATGAGGATTATTAGTACTAGCTCTTCTTTGAAATTCTGTTAGAATTCTGTGCTAAAACCATATGGCCTTGATTGCCTCTCTTTTCTTTTATTTTTCTTTATTTATTTTATATTTATCAACAGTAAAATGAATTTAAAATGCTGATAAGTTAACAATAACTATAAGAAGATAAAAATCATAAGCATGACTTATCAAAGGTGTTAATGCAAATAAGATTACTACACATATATTTACTTTGTGTTCAGCTTTCCCTCTGAATTTTTTTTGCCATCTCTGTATATCCCCACTCAAGGTCCCTTCCTCCTCCCGCCACAACAGGTCATTTTTTCTTCTCCACAACTCCCCATCCCCTCCCTGGGCAGGGAGCAGACAGTCCGATGGTCCCACTGACCCAATAATGCTTAGATCAGTCTCCAATCCCGGCAAATCCAGTTTTGTCCCCTCTCCCTCAAGAGTGAGTAAGGTGTTCCTATGGTTGGAGTGGGATCCGAAGGGTCAGTCCAGGGAGTTTCTGATCCCAAGCTGTTCAGTGGTTCTGGATTGCAGCTTGGGCATGCTTGGCTTTTTTTCTTGTTTGTTTGTTTAGAGACTACTAATGAGTGACTACATCCCCTGCTTATTTTTCTGAGTTTGTGATACCTCACTCAGGAGGATATTCTCCAAATCCATCCATTTGCCTGCGAATTTTAGGATATCATTTTTTCTTACTGCTGAATAGTATTCAATTGTGTAGATGTACCACAGTTTGTTAATCCATTCTTCAGTTGAGGGACATCTAGGTTGTTTCCAGGTTCTTGCTATTACAAATAATGCTCTATGAACATAGTTGAGCTAATACCTTTAGAGTATGAATGTGCATCTTTAGGGTATACACCCAGAAGTGGTATTGCTGGGTCCTAGAAGAAATGGACAGGTTTCTGGACAATAACCACTTACCAAAATTAAATCAAGATCAGATTAAAGACCTAAACAGACCTATAACCCCAAAGAAAATTGAAGCTGTCATTAAAAGTCTCCCAAGTAAAAAAATCCCAGGACCAGATGGTTTCAGTACAGAATTCTACCAGACATTCAAAGAACTAATATCAATACACTTCAGGTTCTTTATAGCTTTTTTTGAAGTTAATCAGACAGGATTCTTAGGTAACTATGAAAAAGCAACATAGTGATGCTTTGTGAATTGATCCAATCTATATTGTTATGAATGATAACAATAAATCATTTTCTATTTTTGGGTCTAAATTCCCTCTACTTTCAACATGCAGGCTCTTAACTATAGTTATAATAACTGTATAACTTACAGCTCATGCTACAACAATTTGAGGGTAGCAAAGGATATTACTAATATTAGACAGACATCTTCCTGGATCCAGACATTGCCTGGATACATCTCAGGCCATTAGATTCATGGTCATTTAATTTTATCTCATGAAACTATCATCCTTTCAAATAATGTTAGTTTAACTGATGAAAATAAAAAGTTCAGAAATGAAGCAATGTGGCCCATTCCAAGTTTATTAGTGTCTAGGAGAGATACAGGGAAAGATGAAGAAAATCTAAAGCTTTATAAGCATAACAAAATTTCTAGATAAATTATTTTATTTATTTTATTATGAATATATAGTAAATTATATATTTATTAATATGTGTTATAACTCTATAACAAATACATAAGCTATTAACTAGGAAATTATTAATTTTAGCTACATGTAGTAACAAGTAAGTCCCATGTGTAGAAACTACACCAAGGAATAAAGTAAAATAAGTGGCCATACTCTGGAGGTCACAGAAGGTAAGAGTCTTTATACATAGACAAGCAGTGTACTGCTGAATAATGTTGAAAGTCCACACCTTGTATGGTGGAAATTCCCTGAAGAAAACAAGAACTGCTGACACATGAATTCTGTTAGACTTAAAATAAGAACCATACTGCTGTGGCCCTCTACTCATGCAGAAGATCAAGGTACATATGTCAAAAGAGAGGACTGCAGCGTAAAGAAATTACTGTTTATTATTTGTATATAAGAGAACTACTGATTTTTTGTTGAGTTAATCTTGTGTCCCACCATATTACTGCTGGTATTTATCAACTATAGACATTCCCTGATAGAATTTTAGGGATTATTTATGTATATTATCATATCATCTGCAAATTGCAAAAGTTTGACTTCTTTTCCTATTTTAATCCCCTTGATCTCTTTCTGTTTTCTTTTTGTTTGTGGGATATATAGGCCCTAGAGATTTCTAAGGGCCTGGGGGACAGCCTAGCCTCTGACTACTTAAACTGGCTATAACCGGTGCCTTAAAACAGGTGTACATATTACTTCTTCAAGTGCTGTGAGGGGCTCTTGAGTGGGCACTTCTTCATAAGCCCACTCATAAGTATGTCTTGGGGCCTTGGTAACACAGGTGGAGTCCTAATGGGAGATTACCTAGACCAGCAAGAGATGATCATGCCAAGGCAACAGATTCCCCAAAGCATAACCCTTTCCCCTGGATGGGTAGAGGGTATATAAAGTTTGCCCCTTCCTCAGTAAACTGAACTTGTTTGTTTCAACTTGCTCCTGGAAACTAAGCTGTTGTTATAAAAGCTTTCTCACTCAGACCCCCAATTTCAGGATCTAAAAAGACAATAATTTCTCTAGCTAGAACTTTGAACTATATTGAATAGATATGGAGAAAGTGGACAGTCTTGTCTCGTTCCTGATTTTAATAGAATCACTTTGAGGGTCTCACACCATTTAGTTTGATGTTGGCTCTTGGCTTGCTGGATATTGCCTTTATTATGTTAGATATGTTCTTTATATCCCCAATCTCTCCAAGATCTTTATTGTGAAAGACTATTAAATTTTGTTACTGGCTTTTTCAACATTTTATGAAATGATCATGTGGTTTGCTTTTTCTTTCATGTTGTTTATATGATACGTGACATTGACAAATTTTTATATGTTGAACCATCCCTACATCTCTAAGATGAACCCTACTTGATCATGGTGGACAGTTTCTTATATGGATTCAGTTTGACTGTATTTTATTGAATATTTTACATCATTGTTCATTAGAAAGATAGGTCTATAACTTTGCTTCTTTGGTGCATCTTTGTGTGATTTGGGTATCAGGGATTCTATAGCCTCATAAAACAAGTTTGGCAATGTTTCTTCCATTTCTATTGGGTAAAAAAATTTGAGTAGCATTGGCATTATTTCTTCTTTGAAATTCTGATAGAATTCTTTGCTGAAATCGTCTGGCCCTGGGTTTATTTGGGGAAAGGGGGTTAGGAGACTCTAAATAACTGCTGTTATTTCCTTAGGAGTTGTAGGTCTGTTGAAGTTGTTAATCTAATCTTGATTTAATTTTGGTAAATAGTACCTATCCAGAAAATTGTCTTTTTCTTTTAGATATTCCAGTTTTTGTGGAAATACATGTTTTTGAAAGATAACCTAATGATTCTATGGATAATCTCAGAGTCTGTTGTTATGTCCCCCTTTCTGCTTCTAATTTTGTTAATTTAGATAATTTCTTCCTACCTTTTGATTAGTTTGAATAAGGCTTTGTCTATCTTGTTAATTTTCTCAGAGAACAAACTTTTTGTTTCACTGAAATCAGTATGTTGTTTTTTTAGAAAACTGGAAATCAATCTACTTCAGAATCTAGCAATACAACTCTTAAGCAGTACTCAAAGAATTCACATTTCTACCACAAGAATACTTGCTCAGCTATGCTTATAGTAGCATTATTCATAAAAGTTTTAACTTGGAAACAATCTAAATGTTCCTCAACCAATAAGTAAATAAAGAAAATGTGGTACATTTATACAATGGAGTATTAATCAGCTATAAAAAAATAATGTCACCATGAAATTTGTAGGCAAGTAGTAGAACTAGAAAAAAATCATGCTGAGTGAAGTACTTTAACCCAGAAAGATGAACACATTATATACTCACTCATGGGACTTGGGCAGTTGAAGACCCCTGGAAGTAGGACCAGGATTAATGTTAGTGCATGAACTAGCTCTTTGGAGCATATTTCCTATGGAGGGATACTTTGTTCAGCCTTGATATAGGTGGAGTTTCTTGGTCTTTTCTCAACTTAATATTCCAGACTTTTTTGACTCTCTATGGGAAGTCATGTTCTCTTCCTCTAAGTAGTAGATAGGGGATAGATAAGGAAAAGGTGCAGGTAAGTGGGAACAGGGGAGAGAGAGAGAGAACTGTGGTTGGTATGTAAAATGAAAAAAAATTAATTTAAAAAATTAAATAATACTGGGGTCTTGCATTAATTTTCTTCTAGTAACTTACAAGGAAGAGGTTCCACCAAACACAATATAGATTATATGAATGACCAAACAATTTATTTCATCTATGCCTATGAACTTACATAGTTATTGTGAAGATGATGCCTGTAAGGTGCCCCTCAGCTCCTGGCTATTGTTTGTCAAGCCTCAGTTGAGGCAAAGGAATGTTGGGCAGCTACAGAGGATCTAAAGTATTGCAGAAGTGAAGTCAGTTGGAGTGGTGACAGGGACTCCTAGACTCTCTGAGCTGCTTGCTTCCCCTTCTGAAGTGCATAGCAAAAAAGTTTCCATTCAGCACACCTTCAGATATATTAGGTTGAGCAAGTATATTTATTGAGAAAACTGTTTCTTGCTAGCTTCTTGCCAATTTTTTTGACTAGAATATCTGAGCTGCAACTGGAGAAACAGGAATTTTGCCTGGAAATTTAGGGAGAACTTGGAGGAAACTGTGTGTACAAAAGAAATAGTAAGACAGGTAGCTTAAAGACTTTCTGTAAGGTCTGGCTTGGGAAGATTAGATAGCCTAGTGACAAAAACTTAGTAAAACATGAAATCAATACAGAAAGGAAATGTTTGGAATTATAAATGGCTTATTTGCAAACTTCTTCCTTGAAAATCCTAAAATGACTTTCTTCTCTATTGTCTTTGAATTGTCACACAATGGCCTTCTGTTTGTATTCCTTTTCTGTTTGATTTTATTTATTAAATGTTTTTCTTTCATTTTTATCATGATTTTCTCTTCTTTGGTATCTTCCAGATTCTCTCCACCTCTCTATACACCCAACATTATGTTCTTACTTTCTCCCATACAAAATAGCCAAACACAAAATATGCCAAAACAAAAGAAAAAGTGCACCATAACAAACATACACAAAAATAAATCAGAGATGCCTGTTCTGGAATATGGTTGATACTTTCTATAACACTTCATTGAAGAAATCTAATTTTCCTTTTCCAGAAGATCAAGCAGTTTAGTAAGACTGAGAGTTTTTGTCTATTTCCAATTCTCAGTGCTGGGATTTTTATACTAAATCTGCCCTTTTTTTCCTGTAGAAAGAGATCCTTAAATCTAACTCCTTCCTTTAGCTTTTGGCCTATGATCAATTACAACTTGTAACTAACCACTCTCAAAGAATGAGAAACATTGACAACCTATAGGATGACTGAAACCCACCCACTTTACCTCTTGGGAATGAGAGCATCATGTTCTCTAGACTGTTTCTTGTTATTTGTGGGCACTGGCATTCTTAAGGAACACTGGAAACAACAAGATAATAATCAAGTCCTAGGAGAACTGGCTAGCCTCTAATCCCAGTGTGGTGGAATAATGTAAGGCTTATCTAAAGTTCTGGCTAGAGTAATCTGTAAGGCTGCACCATCTCAGGCAGCAGTCTTAAAGCTTTTCTGAACACAGAACTCTGAGGATACTGCAACAAAAACATTCTTACAGTCTGGATCAACTGGACTACCCATTTTCATTGGTGCTTTATCCCCTTGCTCTGAAAGATACATAAACTTTCAAAGGTAACATATATATATATATATATATATATATATATATATATATATATATACTTTAACACAAGTATGGAAAGTATGATCTGCACAATCAGTTAAAGATGACTTTTTTATGTTTAAGCGGGTAAAAGGCATCTTTCAACTTTATAAATCCATTTCAACTGTATAATCAAACTGTAATGTAAATCTTTATTTATGCTGTGTGAAAGGATGACATGTAATATTAAGTCATAAGGACACTGCAGCCAACAATATTTATTGTATCTCGTCTCATCTCATTTCATCTCATCTCACATCTCTTCCCATGTGAAGGGATCAGCTTATACATTACCTATCCTGTAGTGTTTTTCGGCTTCTTCCCTCATGTCTATAGTCAAGAATACTCAGAAGGTCTTGCCCAGTCAAGTTTGATCTCTCTTAATCTGGAATGAATCCACAGCTTTCTGTTTCTTGTTTACAAAAGCATAACCTCTCTCCAACTGCTACACATTGTCTGACTTTCGATTTAAAATGAAGACATTTTAAAAATATATAGATTTGATTTAATTTAGTAATTTTTATACTCCAATGCCTTTCACTAGCTGTTGCTTTTTGTATATAAGCATTTTAAAATTTCTAATTTAATAAGACACCACATAGGATTTGAACTCTATGGGTATTTTCCTTCCTTACATAGCTTATTCTTTTATTGCTTTACTCTCTCTTTAAAGACTTTACATTATTATTTTTAAACTATTAATTTTTTCTCTGGTTGTATTTATCTTTTTGTGTATATTATATACAAAATGTATTTATGCTATAAAGAGCAAAATCTCAAAACTAACTCTGGTACTTTTTTCTACTTAGATTTTTGTAATCATGCATAGAATAAATGTATCCATGTTAGTCTACATATATCTTAGGCTGCAAACTTGGTTCATTAATTCCCAATTAACTTTTTATGTCAAAACTAAAAAATACTGAGAAGAAAATACATCCTAAGCAGCCTTAACTATTAAACATATTATTAACTAGAGAAGAAAGGAATGGAGGGGTGAATCAATGACTCAGGTAATGCAAATTTAGCATCCTTCAGGTAACCACTTCTTAAAGTATAGAATTATGCCTACTACATTTTCATTCTATTGGTAACTAGAAAAATGGTTTAATCTTCTATAGTTCTCATTTCTATAACATGAAGCTGCTTCATTTTCAAGGTTCTTATCATAAATTAAATAAGCAGATGAATGTAAAATACACCATGCATTTTAAGCTTATAAAGTGTATGTTCTAAAATATTGTGTGATGGTTTACAAGATAATGTCCCTCAGGTTCAATTTAATCCCTAGTTTCTGTAGCAATTTGGGTAGATGAAGAAAGTATTGTTTTGTTGGAAAAAATACATTATTTGGGTGAGCATTAAACTCTCAAAGCATCATGCCATCTCAGTTTGATTCCTCTGCATTGTGCTCATATCCCAGATGTGTTCCCTCAGTCTCCCACTCCCACCAACATTTCTCTTTTTTTTTCTGCCATATGGATTTCAACTCTCTAGAACTGCAAGTCAGATAAATTCCCCCTTATATAAGTTACTTTGGTCATGTTTTATCATATCAACAGACAAGTAACAGATACATAAGAATTGTTTCACTAGTGACTGTTCATTAGATAATAAGAACATATATTGTCAGAAAAAATGGTTAACCTACTAAAAATTTAAGAGGTGCTTCAGCATGTTTGTTAACTATGTGTTTGAAGTTTCTTAGAAATTATTTAATAGTACAGATGCAACCTCATACTTCATGCTCCTGTTGTATTGGTAAGCACTCTAACCAGAAGTCACTTTGACAGAAAAAGATGTCTTTAGTACATACTTGCAAATAGCAATCCATCGTTGGCACCAGAACAAGAACTCAAGCAGGAACTGTACCAGAAGTTTTTGTGGATAAATGATGCCTTTTGACTCACTCTGTGGCTCCTGCATTGTTTGCTTTATTATATAGCAGTGTTCCACCTACTTTGGAACAGGGTTTCCCAGTGTGTTCTAGATCCTACTATATCAATCATCCAATCAAAATAGTTTCTCAGAAATATGACTACAGGCAAAGTTGATGGAAGAAATTCAATTGAGATTTATTGTAACACATTGACAGTAAAAACGAAACAGTACATAAAGCATATCAAAATTGAATAAGAATTTATTTAATATTTTTATTGTTGATAAGACTTATACTCACTGGGCAATCATGGATAACCGTGAACTCACAATACAGACCAGGCTAGCCTCTACTCCGCCTCTGCATCCCAGATGCTGGGATTAAAGGCATGTGTCATCCCACACAGATATTTTGGGGGGGTTGTTTATTTTTGATTTAAAAATTTTCATACATTATATTCTGATCAAGCTTTCCCCTGCTGCAGTTCTTCCCTAGTGTTAAGTCTGAGAATCTTTCTAATTTTAACAAAATGTTTCGGGTTTCAGTTTATTGATTCAAGCTTTCAGTCTTGTTCCGACTAAATCTTAAGAAAGAATAGATAAAAATAGTAAGTCTGTTGAAAGGAATAACTCTGTGTGTGTGTGTGTTTGTGTGTGTGTGTGTGTGTGTGTGTGTGTATTATAAACAGTGTTTTCCACAGTCTTGGCTTTTGCAACGCATATTATGCCCTCAGATGTTGAGAACTTCACATTCATGTAATATATAAAAGTGAGTTGCATTGAACTTGACTTGTGCTGAAAATTCTAAACCCTTCATCTGATTTCATAACAAACTCAAATAGGACAGGGTTTTGGCAAAATAATAATTTGTGTTTTCTAAATGAAGCCAGTTTGTGCCAACTGAGTTTTCCTTTCTGATTCTTTTCTCGGTAACTGAAGAGGGCCAAGTACATTTCATGGTTTAAAAAATAAACAGTGCTACTGGCCTGAGACCAAGCCCACCAAGGGCTGGCTTGTACTTAGTTCCTTTTCTTAGTCCCAGTAAACCCAGAAAATGAATCTAAGCTCAGTTACAGCATTGCTGACGCACAGTTTTTGTGATGCAATTCTAGGATACCTGCCTTAAATATATTACATTTTAAACTTTAGACTGAAATAATGTAAATCTGTCAGTTTCTGATTATCAAACTCCACATAGCCATGGTTACTGCCTACATCTATCACCCATCTATGACACTAGCTATCTAATTTGTTGAGCCAACATTAAACTTCTCCAAAGACACCTAAACTGAGCAATCTGTCAATCACTGATGATGTGGAACTCTATCAAAAGATTTTTACAAATGGCAAGTGTTTCTTCTGGAGCAGTGAGGTTTATTCTAAAACACTCTGATAGACTGTTATGACTATCTTTACTTTCACATCTTCATTTAGAAGCAAACATTTGGATGGCAGCAAAGAGACACTGTGTTTTAAAGATATTAAAGTCAAATACAAGGTCTGTAGGTTAGATCTTCAACTGAAATAACTGAGTTATTTATACTCTATTGGGATTTGACAATATCTACCATCCCCACTCTCTTCTCTCATTCTCTTTTCCTAGTTCCCAATTTACTTTTAAATAGCTTCTAAAATTCTTTCTAAACTCCTTTGTTGTTGTTTTGGGAGGTTTCCTTTTACTTTAATTGTAGTTTCCCAGATGAGAGGAAACATAAAATACTTGATTTTCTGCATCTTCTTTAAGGCAAAATAATGGAACCAATGTATTACATACCACATTTTCTTTAGACATGCATCCAGGCTGATTTCCAGTTAGTCAGATGAGAATTCAACTGTAATTACACAGATATTAAAGAGTCTCTTAGGCATATTGAACTTGTATCGTACTGTTATATATCCAGGACTGATTTAATAGATGTCTACCTTTTCTTTATCTTACTTAACATATCTTATAATGCATTTATTTATTTAATGTGAGTGGGCATGCATCATCCTGCATTGAGAGTGATGGAAGTCAGGGATGGAACACTGTGATGTGAACAAGTGATGGAAGTCAGTTGTTTCTTTTTACCACAAGGGTTCTTGGGATACAATTCAATCTCAGCAGCAGGTACTTTTGCCCACTGTGCGTAATTGCTAACAGATGAGACTGAATATTAGTTATGATGACCTGCTGGAAGATAATCCATGTTTATAGCATCACTGATTAAAAGCAGGTTGTCTGTTGCCCAACAGATTTTTTTGCATATTTGTTGAAAATAAGTTTACTGTAGCTACATGGGTTTATTTCATGATTTTTATTTATTGATCACCATATCTGTTTTAGTGTCAATTTCACTCTGACTTTGTTACTGTTAAGAATGTATTATGTTTTAAACCTAGGCATTGTAAAAGCTCTAACACTGTTCTTTTATTATAGGACAATTTAAGTTATTCTGAGTTTGTTGTACTTCCCTATGAATTGTAAGCATGTTTTTGTTGTTGTTGTGTTAAAAAAATACCCTTGGAATTTTAAATGTATGGCCATTGTAATATTGATTATCCTTATACAAGAGTACATATGTTTTCCAATGTGGACATATGTATTTCAATATCTTTACTTGTTTTAAAATTTTTTATTATAAAAATATTTCATCTTGGTTACCTTTGGTTCCTAAGTTATTTAGGTTTTTTTGGGTTTTTTTGTTTGTTTGTTTAGGTTATTGTGAATAAGTTTTTATTTTGTTGCTTTTAAGTTCTTGTGTGCTGTGATAATTTTCTGAATTTTTGTAAGACAGAGTCATTCAATGGAAACTTTCAAAGACCCTAAGTATAGAATCACACTATCTAATAGCAATACACACACACACACACACACACACACACAGGTGATGATCTTAGTATGGGCCAACATCTAAGACCGTATTATTCTTGTTCGTTTTTCTGTTTGTTTGTTTTTCTAGACCAGATTTATCTGTTTTTTTTGTTTGGTTTTTTTTTTTTTTTTTTTTTTTTTTTTTTTTTTTTTTTTTTTTTTTTTTTTTTTTTTTTTTTTTTTTTTTTTTTTTTTTTTTTTTTTTTTTTTTTTTTTTTTTTTTTAAGTCTATCCTGGAAATCACTGCAGAATAGGCTAGCCTTGAACTCACTCTGTAGAACAGGTTGGTGTTGAACTCAGAGATCTGCCTGTCTCTTCCTCCCAAGGGTTGGGATTAAAGTCACATACCACCACTAGCCAGTCCATATTGATCTATATAGGTTAAGCTGCTGCTGGGGACATACAGATCAGGATAACCTGTGCAGCTACCTGGATTGTTGTGATGTCCAAACTCAAACTACAGCCAGGTGTCATGTTGGGTAAGTGGCTCAGCCACAGCCAGGGTCTGTGTTTATGTCCACGGCCAGTGTTGCCACCAAAGGCTACATGGATGTTCAGGTTCTGGGCCATGACCTGTGGTCATGTTGGTGTCTGAAAGCCATGCCGCTGATGGGCTCATTTACTACCTGAGTGATAGGGATTGTTACCTGGAGAAACAGTGTCTCAAGGGACCAAGATGCGGCTGTGCCCATGTCTAGGGCCAAGTCTTTGCTGCAGCCTTGTTCTGTGTTGATGTTAATGGCTCTTGTTACCACTGAATGAGGATAGGGCTGCACAGCATTGACCGCATACCTCAGTGGCTGCAGCACTATGGAGAACTGACCCTGCCTCTCACCAACTGCAGTATTTGGTAGAGCAGATCCTGCCCCTTACCTGGGAAGCACAAAAGAGCCGATCCTGTTGGCAGGGGCACAAAGCTGGCTCTGAGGGTGTAAGAGTTGGATTGATGATTTCCCCCATTTGCCATGTGGTAGTATGAGAGAGAAAAAGAGCTTTCTTGCCCCCTGACAAATGTTGCAAACAGAATAGTTTTCCTGGGAGTGGGGGCATTGTTATGGGAAATCTGTTCCTGTCCCTCACCATCTACAGCACTTGGGAGAGCAAGTCCTTTCACCTTGCTTAGGCAAAACAGAAGAGAAGGCCCTTGTGATGTGGGTGCAAGTATGTGAGACAAAAGAGCATGAGAGTAAAAGAAATAGCTCTGTTCCTTGCTGTCTGCTTCAGTGGGTAAACTGGCTGAGGCAGTGCTGAAGAGCTCATTCAGGCGATAATGAGGATAATGAAGGGAAACTGGCAGACTGATCAATCTAGCTACTACCCAGGTCCAGAACCAGGACTATGACTTGGCCAATCCCATCACCCAACTCATCTATAAACTGCTAAGGCAAGTGATGGAGACAGATTTGAAGTTCTAAAGCTATAGGATCTCCATGACACAAAGCAACAACAGGATATCTAACAAGAGTCCCAATAAGAACCCAGTAAGAATATTGTAGCAGAAGCCTGAGATTTTGAACCAGACCAATGATTCATTGTAATTAACACAAGTAAAGATACATGGGCTAAATGGTGCACTTTGTGATTCACTGGGCAACACTATAGTTTCTATGACAAGACTTTTGTTGTTGTTATGGGTTTGTATGGGTTTCTTTATTTGTCTTGTTTTGTTTGATTGAGTTTGGTTTTTTTTTTTGTTGTTTTAAATTTTATTTGGAGGTGTGATTGCAAGGGCAGAGAGTGGATAAAAAAAGACATAAAGATGAATGGGATTAGAATGCATCATGTAAAATGCACAAGAAAAATGCACAAGAAAAGAAAGTTGCCTGAATAAGCCAAAAAGAAATCATACAAATGAGCAGCAACCTTCTATGGCTTCTGCATCAGCTCCTGCTTCTAGGTTTCTTCATTGAGTTCCTAACCCAGCTTCCCTCTGTGACAGACTATGACCAAGAATGTGTAAGACAAACCCTTCCCTCCTCAAAAAGTAATAGAATAATATTGTCTAGCTGTAAGTTTTTGTACATATTCATTTTATATGAGTGTAGTACTTCAATATATACATTATTTAACCTTTCAGTAATGCAGCAATATCTAATTTTATTAAAGGGTATTCTTTTCCCCACATGCATAGGGATAACTGTATTTTTACTCTTAGTTCTATTTGTGAACTGTATATATCTGTACACTTATACATATAGAAAATTCTATGCATTTCTGAAATTTAAACTACCTATATCATCATGGATAACCTTAACAATGTATTGCTTTTAGTCAGACTTTCTTGTCACTTGCCAGCCTCCAAATAATTACACAGAGACTTATTAATTATGAAAGCTTGATTTTCAGTTTTAGTTTGTTCTCAACTGGCTCTTATTACTTAAATTGTGTTTTCATTAAATTGCATTTTGTCACATAGTTGCCTATATTATATAATGTATAATGACTTGTCACTGTTTTGGTGGCTTATCTTGTGCACCTAGGTTCTGTCCCAGTTCATTTTTGTGTGTCTAGCACTTGGTAATTCAGCTCTGTATTAAACAGCATTTGCTCTTATAATCCTTGTCATGCTCTTCTAAGGTGAATCACAAACCTTGCTGTGGAGGCTGTCAGATATGTACCCTTTAAAGCTAACCCAGTTGTAGGCTTCTATGCTAGCATAATCTACTACAAAAAGAATCTTTCCTGATGGCTGTTGAGAGCTGCACTAATCTAAAGGTATAAAGGCCAGTGTATGGTGCATAGACCTTTAAAGCATATCTTGTTAGGCTAATCATTACTGTAGCTCACATAGTTTTCAGATGGAAAAGGTTGTTAGTACTAACTGTGATGTTTCTTTGTTTATGTTGTTGTTTAGCTATATGCCTAAGCTGAAAATTGGAAATGCAATTCTTCCACCCTTACTGGATAGGGATCACTTTAAATCTCTTTTATGTTGCATGTAGTATAATATTTCTGGCCCAGACTAGCCTCAAGGTCTGGAATTGCCTGCAGCTGCTTAGCTCTGCCTATCCTTGAGGTCTGAACCAGCAATTCCAAAGTCTCAAAGAAATACACAGATGCTTATATTAAATACATGCTGCTAAGCCTATGATTCAGGCATATTGCTATTTAGCTCTTGCATGTTAAATCAACCTATTATTTTTATCTTGTTTAGTCACATGACTTGATACCTTTTCTCAGAGCAGCATCTAATCTTCTTTCCTCTTCCTTTGCTGGTTTTTCCGTCTGACTCTGCTCTCCTTCCCCTTTATCTATTCTCTGATTTCCTACCTACTTCTAAGATGCCTTGCCATAGACCAAAGCAGTTGCTTTATTATCCAACGATAATTCACAGCATACAGAAAGATATCCCCCATCACTTCCCCTTTCTGTCTAATTAAAAAAAAACCTTCAATTTCAACATAGTAAAATTTTATATAGCAAAACAGCTATCAAACAAGAATATCTAGTGTATTTGTATTTAGCAAAATTAAAGAAAATATTCTATCATCCTTACCCTTGTGAGCTCAAAGTTTCACATCTAATTTACCTTTTATTATAACTAAAGAAAATTATAATTATAACTATCTAATAAAGATATAATATTTCATGAGTAAACAGGAAGTGCATTGTAAGCAACTACCAAATTCTGAAAATGACAAAGACACCTAGTTACCTGGACAGTCACCCAGAGTTCCACTGTAACATTGAGGCATCTATCTTCAGTCTACAGGCTTAGAATCTCTGGCATACTTTTCAGGAAAGCAACAAATTTGAAAGACTAGTACATCCATTTTGACATAGTTTGTCAGTCACTTCTCCTTTTGACTGGCAGAATGTCTGGAAGTTTTCTCTGTGAAGCAGGAACCTAAAAACCATCTTAACATGTTCTAACAAAGTTCAGAGGTCATTTTCCTATAGTTCCTGCATATACAGTTTATACAGCATATTGTTAGGCAGTCGAGACAAGAACATTTTCTTGCCTCGAGGCTAATTTTTGCCATGAAGAAAGTAACTTCACATGAAGTTTCCTCAATATTCATTATCCTCTTGAAGTAAATTGGTGCTTCTAGAAGCAAACATATTTCACTGTGCAGAATAATCTATGTTTTTAAAATATTTTAAATGCTATATTCTGTAGGTATTTGAAGTATATGAAGATTACCTTTCTAATTGAAAGGCATACTTGTATATCTAAAAAATCTAACTAACATGACTCTAAGTTCGCTTATCATAGATGACTATTAATATGCATTTTCTAACTATAGATTACAATTTTAATTTTAAGTGAGTTATGTATACATAATATCTCAAACAAGAGTAGAAGCATACATACACTATAACAAAATTAAACTTAAATTTGTATAAATAAACCAAATCTATACCAATGTAAAATATTTTGAGATTGATAGCTGTTTTTTGAATCAAAGTAGATTCAATGATCTATTTTTTAAAATTTCTATATTATATCTTATTTTTTTCTTAGAAAGAGATTGACTATGGCCATTAACCATTTTTAATAAAAACAAACATTTATAAACAATATTTAGGGAATTTGGTTATAGCATTCCATTATTACTTCCCACTAATTGAAGGCACTGCTTATGGGGGTCCTAAAGCTGGATTATCTTAGTTAGCATTCTTGAAGCTGATATGGCCATTTCTTCCCATCAGAGATTTTTCAGGGTGTTTTCTTTGATCAAACTCTTTTCTTTAACCTGACATAAATCCCCACCCTCTCATTTTCTATGAAAATAAAAGAAAAATTCTTCTCCAAAGTAGCATACCTTTTTATTTCAGTTTTAAACTCAACTCATTTACAAAATATATAGGTTGGACTAATCTAGCAACATTTATAATCAAATGTCTCTTAGCAGCTCTTACTGCTTCTTTTGCAGTCAAAAAGCTTAAAGACAAGACAATAACATACAGTATCCAAACATTCTTTTTAATGTCCATATTTACAAGACTTATTATTGTTTAATGACTTCATCATTTTTTTCTCTCTCAAGCCTACATATATTTTTAAAACTCTGAAAACCATTTAGAGATTTTTTAAATCTGTCTTACTGTATATCTCTAATATCTTTTTCTGTTTCTGACTACACCTCTAATCTGCCAAGATGTAGGTAGGATTAAAGGCTTGGCTATGTTTGGCAGATGACTCCACCCAGCTTCTCATATTTCTTTCTGTTTTTGATCACACCTTTAATCTACTTAATTGTGACTAGGATTAAAGGCTTGTCTAGGGCAGCTGGCTAGTTCTACCTAGCTTTTTGTCTAGCTTCATAGAGACTTTAGCTCTTTAATGGAGGTCCTGGCACAAACCAAAATTACCACTCTGGAAAATTTTACGGTCCACATTGTCATCAAATAGAACACCACAATCTGCTGCTAATGAATTCCATTTAAGTATTTAGCAACAGAGACTCTTAAAAGACTCACAAACATTTTGTCACTAACACTGAGTCAGGAAAAATCTATTCAATGAGCCACATTTCTGCTTGTCACCACCAAACAGAGCCCTCCCAAGAAAATGCTTCTACTAAGAAGCCTTACTTTTATGCCTGTAAGAACAGTAACTTAAATCTGTCCTAAGAATCTTATGCTTATACCAAATTTTCTGTGAGGCTTCAGGAACCTGCCTTGTTGCAGCTTCAAAGCTGTTCTCCAAAGCACGCTCAAGCTAAGACAATTCTGAAGCTGTTTTTGTTTCATTTCTTTGCTCTAGAACGATTTTTAAACTTCCTTAAGCTTTATATGGATGTAAGTGACCCATGTTGGAACACAATTTTGGCAATAATTTCATGCCAGGCCTACCCCCGAGATCTTGACCAGCAGTCCTCGATAAACTGTTTACAGTTGCTTGTTTCCAAATAATCACATAAAGGCTTATATTAATTACATACTGCTTGGCCTATGGCTTAGGCATATTGCTAGCTAGCTCTTGCAACTTAACTCAACCTATTATTCTTATCTTGTTAAGCCACATGGCTTAGTATCTTTTCTCAGAGAAGAATTCTGTTTTTTTCTTCTTTTCTGTTAGTCTTGATCTGTCTGACTCTACCCTCTGTTCCCTTTATCGATGCTTAGATTTCTCCCCTACTTCTAAGATGCCTTGCCATAGACCAAAACAGTTTATTATCCAATGATAATTCACAGCATACAGAAAGACATCCCAAATCAGTTGCTTTCTACAATTTTATAATTTAACATTTAATGCACATATATTTATAACATAACTTCTTGATAGAGTATTGCTTTTATTGATGTGTAGTAAATTTTTCTGATCAATTCTGTTTTACTATATACTTTGGTGTTTACAGTTGTAGCTTCATTCTTTGCTCACAAGTTTCATTTGTTTAAAATGTCATTTTCAAGTTTTTCATTTTTAGTCTCTTTGTCTTTCGTGGTATAGTGAGTTTCTTGCAGACAGCAAATAGTTAGAATTCATTTTAATCCAACCTGCTAGTTATTTGATATAAAATTTAAAAATTAAGGTTATTTAAAGTTTGTTATTTAAAGGTATATACTAGCTGCTATCATATTTTTCATATGTTTTCTATAATTTGTGTTTTTCTTTTCTTTATGACTTGTTGATTCTATTTGCTTCCTTCCTATATGCCATTTGTCCGTCTGCTCTTCTAGTGACATTTATATTTTCTGTCTTCAATTGGTTCTGCATGTTTTGCTTCCTCTTTTATGTGCAGCATCCCTTTAAGTAATGTTAACAATTCTGGTTTAATGATCTTGAAATTTTCAGTTATGATTGGTTTTGGAGTTTTGTTTATACTTCAATACTGAAGTAAATTATTTTCTTTATTGTATGTATTTTCTTTAGGATCTGAGATATATTATTACATATACTCTTGGCTCTTATAGTTTTTTTTTTGAAAACGATGATGCTATGCACCTGCCTTTAAAAGTTACCTCAGTCTTCTATTTGGCAGTTTCAGTTTTTATTTTTAAATTTTATACTTTTATATATTTTACATATACGTATATGTTCAGTTGTTTAGAGTACAATACAGAAGTCATTTACTAGTCATTTATATTTAGGGTATTAAATACCTCCTCTACATTGATATTATTGTATTACCAAAGTCTGGGTGATGTCAGTGCTATAATAAGATGTTAGCTTATTTCACTAAATAAGTTTTATTTATAGGCTTTTAAATAATAAGCTGACTTCTTTATTTACAAGCTCTGCCTTTTTAACATGTTAGATATTGTATACTCTTTCATAACTTCTTTGCTTTTTTAACTACTTGAATTGATATTCCTTCTACCTTGTCTCTACCCTGACAGTCTTCATTCTGCTTCATTTAGCCTAATATTGAACTTTCATTTGAGTTTTGAATTTGACATATTGAACTTGAACTTTCATAGTTTTGAACTAATTCTTTTTAAGATCTCTAGAAAACTAACTAAAAAGAAGAGGAATGAAAGATCTGGAGTGGGTTGGATACAATTTAACACTTGTGATATTTAAAGGAGAAGTGAGAAGATTATTTAAATGGAGAAAAGAATGGAAGTTAGGATAGATTGGTAAATTGGAGGGGAGATAATTATCAATAGTGCTGTTTGAAAATAGTATATGGATGAGTTATTGGATGAAGATATCCTGAATACTCCCTCAAAATACAGACTATTGCCATTGATTTTGCTTGTCTATCAAAACTTGATGGCAAAATCACATTAAGACATTTGCTCATATGATCTAGAGAAATCAAACTGGTAATAATCAGAAAGTTTAGTACCTGTTGGTTTTAAGAATAATTAAAAACATCATGCAAGTTGATGGGGTTAGAGTCATCAATAGTGTTACTTCACTTTGAAATTGTTAAATCTCAATAATGGCATGAGTGGGAAGATATGTCTATGGGTGTGATGATGGCATAAATGTTATGGAGTCAAGTAACTGCTTTTATCTTATATTTAAGGCCCATTAAAAATAATAATATGCTTGATACAGTATTTTTGATAAAGAACCTGTGATTGGGAAGCTCACAATATCCAGGACTGAACCTACTACAGCTGTTTGTTAAAAGGACACAGTAAAAAAATGTATTTTAAATTCATATCTCTCTACATGTAGATTAATGCTGCTCTGTGACCTTTTCAGGGACATTAGTTTGTGTAGACAATGATGATAAACACAAAACTTCCAACTACTCAAGGGGCAGAGAATAAGTGTCTGAGGAAAGTATGTGAAGCCATAAAAAAGACATGTACATTACATCCCTGCCCAAGGCTCTGCAACCATTATGGAAGAGAAAAAAGAATTTTTTTTAGATTTATTTATTTGTTTGTTTAGAAAATAAAGTTCTTTTTTCCCCATGTATCCCCTTGATCTTCCTCCCTTTCTTTTCCTAATCCTTCCCTGTCTGCCTTCATCTTCCCTCCTCCCCATTCCCCCACTCCTCCTCCAAAAGGGCAAGAAGTTCCAAGGTGGATCAGCTCAGCATTCACTCCGGGCAAGTCCAATTTCCTCACCCTAATGACTGGGATAGGTCTTCCTCTGGAGAGAATAGGATCTAAAGTGCCAGTCCACACAGAGAAACACAGTCTGATTTCTCACCTTGAAGCTCCCCATACTGCTCATTTCAGTGGACAGTTGTATATCCATGGAGGACCTACTTTCTTTTTTTGAACATTCTCAAGTGGCAGTTCTTAATTCAGTGAGCTCCCAAGAGCTCCAGGCAGTCATCATTGTGGGAGTTTTCCTCACAAACCCTATCCCTTTTCTCATATAGACTTTTCTCCCCTGCTCCCAGCTGGACCAGGAGCTGAGTGCAGTGCTCAACCATGTACCTCCACCTCTATTCATTGTAGAATGTAATTTCTGTGATGGCACTTGGGGTGTCTATTCATTTGATTATAGGGGAAGTCCTGTCTCAGCAACATCTTCACTATTGGTTGGAGATCTAGGCAAGGATATTCTTTGAGTTTTTATAGGTGACCCTAGAACCTGGTCTTTTTCCAACCCCACATTGCTTCCTCTCACCTTGGATCCCACTCCCTCCAGAGGAACACCTGACCCAGTCTTGATGTTGGAGTGAGGAAAATGGATCTGCCAAGAGTGGATGCTGATTTAAACCATATTGGGACCTTGGGACATCCTGCCCTTACTGGGGAGGAGATGGGGAGATGTGGAGAAGAGATAGTGACTGGAAGAGGTGGGAGGGGGAAAGAGAGCTTGAACAAGGATATGCATGGATAAAAAATATGACTTTATTCATAATAAAATAAATAAATGAATAAATAAATAAATAAATAAATAAATAAATAAATAAATAAATAAAATCTCTTCTTTTCCCTTCCTGTTGCTCCTCTCACTCAATCCTCCCATTCTCTCATGATTAGTTCCCACCACTTCTTGGTTTCAACTCCTTATGCTTTCAATTCCTTAAAGAGATCTTTTCTGTTTTCTCTTCCTAGGGGATACCCTAGAAGTGTCTCTTAAGTTCCTTCTGATCCCATGCTTTTCAGGGGTGGCATTTTGCAGCTTAAGTGTTCTTTGCTTTTTATCTAAAGTCCAATAATTAGTGACAACATTTCCTGCTTCTCTTTCTTGGCTTGTGATACCATGCTTAGGAGAATATTCTCCAAATCCATCGATTTGCCTGCAAATTTTAGGATGTCATATATATATATTTTTTACTACTGAGTAGTACTCCAGTGTGTAAACGTACCACAGTTTGTAATTCATTCTTCAGTTGAGGGGCATCTAGGTTGTTTCCAGGTTCCTGCTATTACAAACAATGCTGTTATGAATATATTTGAGCTAATGCCTTTAGAACGAGTATGTGAGTCCTTTGAGTATATGCCTAATAGTTGTATTGCTGGTTCCTTGGGGATATTGATTCCCAGTTTTCTGATGATCCACCATACTGCATAAGAGCCAGAGATGATAGAAGAAGGGTGAATGCAGCCTCTGAACAAGACAGAACCATGGCACTGATGAAATCAAAGCAGCTGTGGTTGCTCACACAAGATCTGTACAAAATCAAGCCAATATACATTATAGAATGGAGTACAAAGGGTTTTCTGAGCCCCTAGCTCCCTTAAAGTAGCTATTAACAACCAATGACATCTATGGAATGAACACCCAGTTTTCTTTAAGGGTATGGCTTCTCCTAGGTCAATCACAATCCAGTGAATGGCCTCATATCCAGGAGTGTATGGGCATCATAAATTGGAGCCTGTAGGATATTTTTTAAAGAAGGAAATAAAGCTTGGTTGAATGAAGAGATGTGATAGATTTGAAAGAAGGGAAGAGAAGGATAAAGATGAGAATATGACCAAAATACATTATTATTAATACAGAAGTAACAATTCATTTTAAAGAGAAAAAAATCTTTATTTTTGTGATCTATATTCAATTTCTTAGTTAACTAACAATTTAAAAGGTTAAATCTTCTGAAATTTCATTCACTTTGATATTTTTGGGTCAGTTTCTGCAAGTGCTTTACTTTTAGGAGAGTCACAATGACTTATCGTTCATTTTTCTTGTATTTCTATTTCTAGACTTACATGTTTCTGGGATGTCTATATTTTTCACTTTTCAGTGAATTCCTTAGTGACCTCTTAAGGGCTCAACCTTGATGACAAATGCAAAACAAACCACAATTACAACAAAAACATAAAATCTAGCTTTATAAGCTCAATTAAAAAGCATTGCTTCCCTAGAAACAATAGCAAATAAAGCATCAAAACAACATAAAATAAACAAAGTAGAACTTTATAAAGACAATAAAAAAATAATTTAAAGGAGATTTAGGGTGGAGCAAAGAAAGAATAAGTAAAATAAAATAAGAAAGAGTAATTTAAAATATAAAGAAAATTATGAATAAAATAATTTAAATAATAATATTAAATAAATATAATGAAATTCAGAGAAAAGAGGAAAAACAATTATAATTGTTTTCTTGGGCATGATACCCAGAATGAATACCTTTCTTTCTGGACATTCTAATATTGCAATATGCCAGGTGTGGAGACTACTAAATTGACTCTGTAGCCTTCTCTATTTCCTATTGGTTTTATCAAACTGTTTTTTTGTGTATGTCTATTCCTGTCCTATATTTCTCATGAAGCCATGAAGCCCAGCCATAGCCAGGCTGTTTTCATTGTAGAGGGTTCTTAATACTCATCCCTGTAGTGTAGTGTAGTTAACCACACTTCAGAGATTTTTGGTAATATATAGAGTAGTCAGACACTTGTTTGTTTCAGAGGCTTCCAGCGTGTGTAACATAGGACTGTGTAAGTCATGGCATGTCCATAAATGTCTGAAATGTGGAGGAACAAAGAAATTGTTGTGTTCTGTCATGGAGAAAAGAAATCATTGGGAGCTAAACCTTTTTTGACATGGGTCTTTGAATTCTCAGACTCCAATCCCTTTGCATTAAACCACACAAAGCCAGTCTCAGGCTTGCCACAGATGGTGGGGCCAATATACCACTTAGGTTTCACAGCCCAAAAGTTCAGTGAGGTTGTGATAGGCTCTTTCTTTCCCTGAAACTATGGAACATCCTGTATCTTGTAATTGTGTCTCTGAAGCAAAGCATCCCTAGGGATGCTCAATTGTGATTGTTTCATGTTTTCTTCTTCTTAGTTGTTTATTTCTACAATAAGAAATTTCTGAAGATAGCTTCTGCTTTTGCTTTTCTGAGAGATGAAGTAAAACACCGTTTTGAGAGGGTTGTCTTTTTGTTTCCCCCATGATTTCTTCTCCTTTTTTTAACCACTTTATGATTCATGGAGCCCTTCTTTAATTTGTTTCCACAGAATATTGTTACTCTTAAAATGAACATTTTTCGTAGACACAGTTATGTGAAGGAAACTAATAGTTGACCATTTTACCCTTGACATCACTAATTTTATATAAGAGAATTTTATTTTCTACATCTTTTGTGGGTTCTATGATACCACTTACAAAAATAGTGTGTTTTTTATCCGTGCAAGTGAAAGCAGAGATGAGATATAGAACAGAGCTAAAGGAGAACTGAGACACACTTTAATTTTCTCTAGAGACTGAATAGACATTGTTCTTTATCATTTCATACAAAACTTGTGCACTAATAAATTCTATAATTGTTTCTAATTAATTTATGATTAGGTCATATTTGGAAAGTCAAAGTAGGAATATTGAATCTTTACAGTGAGTTATGGCTTAAATAAAGCTTAGAATAAAGCTGATTTGAATTTTAAGTAATATAGAGCAATTATTCTTCAGGGCTAAGTTTAAATCATAAACAGTTAAACAGAGTCACTAAAAAATTGCTTTAACATCATAAAATTCTAAAAAAAAATTGAAAAATTGTTCTGTTTATTATTCATTACTTATAAAATTTTACTAATAGATTTTATTAACTGTTATTAACATTTAACTGCTGCAAATTTTCTCAGACATGTAGGAAGAAATTAAATCATTCACTCTCTAAGCATACAATGTGAAAATTCATTGCTTATTTCCTTAGGATCCTTGATAGAGATTACAGACTGTTAAGGTACCAGAGCATTCCCATCCACATGCTGTGGAAGAAAAGTATTGTTTGGATCCTGTAGATGATGAAATTTATTGCAACATTTTACATAGAACACAGATATCTTCCTTACAAAACTGACATTTACTGGTCTTTAATAGCAGTGTGATCAAAATATCCAATATGCTCATCAACATAGAAAGGTTATTTATTGCTGTGATGATCTATGCTGTAAACTATAACTTAAAGTGCTTTCAGAAATATCCTTTCCTTTGATTTTTGGGTGATGCCAATATTTTCTTAATGTATTTTTCCTTGTTTCATTTCATTTACTTGTGATATATATAACCAAGAAACAATTAAAGAAAGCTTACCCTGCCAAATCCTTCTATTACTGAAGCAAGTCAGGAGAGAAACTCAAATAGAAACCATGGGGAGAACATTGCTTATTGGCAAGCTCTCTGGCTAATATTTAGATAAGTTGAGTTCCGGCGAGGAGGCCGCGCCAGTGACAGCGATGGCGGCGGAGTCGGCGCTCCAAGTTGTGGAGAAGCTGCAGGCGCGTCTGGCCGCGAACCCCGATCCTAAGAAGCTATTGAAATATTTGAAGAAGCTTTCCATCTTGCCTATCACAGTAGACATTCTTGTGAAACAATGAAGCTGAGGATCAGGATTTTGAGAAGAATAGTTCCCGAAAGCGCCCTCGAGATGCTCTTCAGAGGGCAGAGGAGATGGAGGGGGAGTACCAGGAGAGCTGGAAAGCCTCTGGTAGCCGCTCCTACAGCCCTGAGCATAAACAGAAAAAACACAAAAAACTCTCTGAGCCTGAAAGGCCTCACAAAGTGGC
>PVIH01007991.1:0-95306 GCA_004025045.1 Sigmodon hispidus
AAAAAAAAAAGAAAAAAAAAATAAAGATTTCTTGTCACCACTGCTTGGCTATGAAATAATTGTTTACTAAAAGTAACAAATCTGTTCCTCTAAAAATACTATTTTAGAGTCCAAATTACAGTTTTTCAACAGAGTTCTATCAACTTTCTCTACAAATGCAAACATTCTCACAATCATACTTTTTTGTCACAGAAGGAGCTTGAATAGTTAGCTGTAACAGTGGCATTTCTTTGAAAGAATTTAAATTATAAATCATGCAAGTAGAGACTACTTCATGCCCAAGGTTTCTGGGGATTATTGTTGTTCTTAAAAGATGCTTTGTAAAAAACAGAGTGGCTAGAGCCATCCATGAGAACAGCAATGAAGCTAGCAATTGAGCATCATGACATGCCAGGACATATGGAGGCTCAAGGAAAGATGAAAGTATAACAAGATTTATTATTTCAGAAGCTAAAATTTAAATAACACAAAATTGACATGTGGATTAAAGAAAAATTTCCAAATTGCCTAAATCAATAAGAAAGCATCAAGCCAAGAAAGCATGAAACTAATATAAAAGCTCTTCCACAGAAAATGGCAACAGAAAGATATCGTAGTGTTTGGAAGAGGTTGAGAAAGACTAGGTGCCAAATTATAGAAATATTTTTAGAGAAATTAGAGTTTTACTTATCAAATTATTTAGACACAAAATAATTGGAGCTGGAGAACAGTGTAGCAGACTTGTCTGATCTTAGACTCCAGAGTCTAAGATCTGAAAACTGCAAGTTTCAAGCTATAAGGCAAGTGCAAGGCAAGTCAGTGCAAGCTAGTTAGACCCTGCCTAAAGATAAAGTCAAAGAAGTGTTCACTCAACAGTAGAACACTTGTCTAAGAAGTATGAGGCCTGAGCTCCAATCTCCACCTTTTAAAATAATTTTTGGATTTTTTTAAAAAGATAAAAATTAAGCCTCTCTCTCTCTTATCCAATAATTATATCTAGACAATCAATGTATGAGAACAACTTAGCAATATTTAAATAATAAAGCTGTGGTGGTTTGAATGAAAATATCCCCACTTCCATAACTCAAATATATGCATCCTCAGTCCCCAGTTGATAAGCTGTTTGGGAAGATTAGGTGGTATAGTGTAGTTGCATGAATTCAGATGGTATGAAAAGAAGACTCTGAGCCAAATATCAGGGGAAGGCTAAAATATCAGAGAGAGAAAGCACCACAGTCAATTCTCACCCAGCTGTCTTGCAACTTCTTCAGGCCTAGCTCCTGGTCAATTCTGCCTGTCTTCTGCCTCTGCTTGGTTTCTAAGAGGCCTTACATATCCTTCTAGTCAGCTGTAACTCATCCAGGTTAGGATTAAAGGTGTGTACTACTCTATTTTGTTAGCTTGCCTTGAACTCACAGAAACAGAGGAAGTTCTGTCTCTGGAGTTATGGGATTAAGAGTATAGGTCACCACTCCCAGGCTTTCTATGTACTAGGATTAAAGGTGTGTGTGATTGAGTCTCAGCTGTTTTCCTTATACTCAAGGATCACGAAATTCCTAAGGCATCTGCCTAGAATTTGACTGTGTGCTGTCTCTTGATATGTCAGGTTTTATTAAATATATAATAAATATACACAATATAGGACCCCTTTAGAGGAGGCGTATCATTGGTGATGAACTTTGAGGTTCCAAAAGTGCATTGCATACTAGCGTGTCCTCTATTTCTCTGCTTGCTGCTTAGGCAAGGATGATGATTTAGTGCTCAGCTATCTCTTCAGTATCAAGCCTGCCTGATTGCTGCTATGTTCCTGCCATGGTGTTAACTGTTTAACAGTCTAAATAATGTTCAAGGCCCCAACTAAATGCTTTCTTTTATGAGAGTTGGTGACTCTTTTACAGTAACAGAACAGTGATGAAGACCAGGGCCAAGGATACTCTATTGTATTTCAGGAAGAAAAAAGTCTAAGAGAGGAAGCTGTCAAAATAGATTAAGTTTCTTCTTTGTATAATTAAATTCTACAAGAAAATGGAAGAATGATAACTTGAAGATGTGCTGATCACAATGTCCTTTAACAGGGGCCAGTGCGACTGTTGAAGACACTTCTTGGAGGGTGGTCATAATTCTGCTTTGCCACAAGTACTCCATGCTAGATTCTCCTCTACCTGTTCTGAGAGCTGCTTCCTTATCCTTCTTTCAAATGTTCCAAGAAGAGGTCAATGAAGAGGGTAAGAGAAGAAAAGCTGATTGTTTTTGTTTTCTTCTCCAGTGTTCTCAATGTTTTTCAGACTTTGGGTGTAGTGTACATACCAATTAATATAGGGATATTCAGTAGTTAATATTTAGCAAAACAAAGTTTAGGCATGGCAAAGATGTTTAGGGTAAGATTGAAAAACATCTGCTGGCTCTGTATTATGATGGTTTCCAAACATCTCATTTGCAGCATTTACAGCACATTTTACTCCTCAAAACACTTCATGAGGATGTGCAAATATATCTACTTATAGTATATCTGAGAATATTCAAACATATCTATAGCATATCTGAAAATATACAAATATATGTATAGTATATCTGAGGATATGCAAACATATCTACTTATAGCATATCCAAAGGTATGAAAATATATCTACTTATAATATATCTGAGAATATGCAAATGTTTCTATTTATAGTATATCTGATGATATATAAATATATCTATTTATAGTATATCTGAGGATCTTCAAATACATTTACTTACAGTATATTTTATCTTTTAGCTGTATAGATAATAATTCCTCCTCAAGATTGCTAGTTTTGCTAATGCAGCAAATTATCCTGTAATAGATAATTGTAAACCATAAATAGCCTATTAAATATAGTTCTTTTTAAAGGCAAGTTTGATCTCTTGTTAATGACCTCAAACTTGCTAGGTAGCATGAAAATGGTAGAAGTTCTAATTCTCCTTCCTCCACCTTCTGTTGGGATTACAGGCAAATACCACTATGTCTGGTTTACATGGTTCTAGAGCTCATGTCCAGTACCCCATTATATGTAGACATTTCTTTTCTGTCAGGGATATATCTACAGTTTTCAGATTAAAAGCTCTTTGAAGTTCATAAAGTAATGAAAATCAGGAATAAACCAGAGAGGAAGCCCCATTGGAAATAAAGAACTTCTCCAGGTTAGCCCCACCTAACCTTGAGCTTCTTCTTAGGGCAGAAGATGACTACAACTGAAGAAGAAAGGCCCAACTCCTTTGTCTTAGAAACACGATGAAATAAAGAGACAAACTAAATGATGTATTTTGTGAAATTGGGGCAATTTGAAAATCTATATTTTGAATAGGCAACTCTTGGTATAAATGTATACAGTTTTAGACTCATAAAGTTTAACACAGGGTTTTGCAACTTCTGTGTACATTTTATTTATTAAGATACAGGAAATGTAAAGGCATATTATGTATAAAAGGTTAAGAATATTTTCACATAAAGCTTAAGACAGTATGATGCCAAGAGAAAATCAGAACCACTGGAAATGGCAGTACACTAACTTCAGGGTTAGATTTGTTGATACAAAGATTGTTTTTCACCAACTCGCAGACCCCAGAAAATTTCTATATTAAGTTAAGACAAAAATAATAGCAATATATTGCAAGACTTATAAAACACAAAGAAACAAATATATGGAAACTAGAAAATGGTTCAAAAGTAAGGTTCAGCCCAGTAAGATCTTGTTTACTAAATAATTTCATAACATTACATTTGCTAGCAATTTATATTATAACTTCTGTAATCATGGTTGATGCTATAAGAAAGGATAGCTTCAAGACAACAAGGAAGAAAACAAATACAAAGGAGCTAACAATTCAAAAGAAAACAGAAATGGAGACACTGTAATGTGGTACACTTACAACTCATGTAAAGCTTGAGAAAGTTTAAAAAGGAGTCTAGAGCACAGAAACAGAGCCAAAACCATCTTTTGAGCTGTGTCTCTCAAGTGGGTCATGGTACAGAGATGAGAGTAGAGTACAGGCTTGAGCTACAAAATGGTATGCTTGCAGCAGCCTGTAGCTTAAGCTGTAACAAAGCTGGTCCTAAAGTCTCACAAGAGCCTTGATACAAGCAGGAGCTGCTAGTGATGAATTTAAGGTTATTACTCTTATAGACAAAAAGGGAACAAAATTAAAGTTACTTTCTTCACAGCAGTGTTTTATTGGGTCAGCTCTGTTTGCTGGCAGTGAACAGAAGCACCGCTCCTTTAAATGAGGTTTCCTGACTCAGCCTTAGTTACAAAAACTGAGTGGCTCTTTTAACAACCCTGCTGCCAAATATTTAAATGGTATTCATGAGCATTGGGCATGGCTGCTCTACTTTGCAGCAATGTGGACCCTAAAATTCCCCAGAGTTGGGATGATAAGTATGGCTCTTGCCATTCCTTCTGCTAAAAAGCTAAACTCTTTATGAACCTAGACTGAGGAACTGGGTAGAGCTGGCCAGCTCCCTTAGCCAAGCATTTAATCTTCCCATACCTTAGCACATTAAATGTGTGATTAGAAGGGAATAGGAATGGAATAGAGGAAACTGGGTGGAGCTTGGTGAAGTCAGTTACCATAGCCAAGCCTTTAATCCCAGCCACACCTTAACAGATTAAAGGTGTGGTCAGAAACAGACAAAGATTAGAGATATATAGTAAACACAGATTTAAAAAATTCTAAATAGTTTACAGAGCGTTTAAAAATATACATTGGCTTGGGAGAGAAAAGAAAAAAGGGAAAAAGATAAGTTATTAAAAATAAAATAGAATAAAAATAATAATAAGCCATATAAAGATAAAAAATATACAGAGAATCTGGATACTGTATGTTATATTATCTTTGATTTGTTTGAAGGCTGAGGAAGGGGCAAGATCTGCTAAGGGACATTTTACTATAAAAGCTGTTGAATTAATGCAACCTATATATTTTTTAAATGAATTGACTATAAAGTTGAAATCAAAAGATATGCTCCTTTGGAAAAGAGATTTTCTTTTTATTTCCACAGAAAATGAGAGGCTGTGGATTTTTTTCTGGGTTAAAGGAAATAAAGTTTGATCAAGAAAGAACTCCTGAAAAATCTCTGATGGGAGGAGATGGCAACTTTAGATCCCAGGCTGTTACTCAGGTGATCCAGCCTCAGAACCCTCATTAGATTGCCAGCTCCCCTAGCAGGAAGTAGTTTATGAAAAACTATGCCCCAATTTCCAAAATGTTGTTTATAATAGTTTGTTTTCATTATTAGTGGTTAATAGTCATAGTCAAATTTTCTCAAGAAAGAAAAGGGGATATGATATAGAAATGATAAAAAGATAAATTATTGAATATACTTTGTTCCAAAAACCAATTGTTAATCTCAAAATACTTGATATTGGTATGGATTTTGATTTATTGATATAAATTTTTTCTACCTTTTTATTAAACTAGTAGAATGGACAATTATTTACAATCTTATAACATAGTCCCACTACAAATAACAAAATTAAAAAAGACTTGTATATATGCTTAGTTTAAAACTCTAAATACAAAGGGTTGTTTTATAAACATTTTAAAGGGTTGCCTTATAAACATTTTCCCACACCTGTTTCAACCACTTATACTATAAGATTAAAGCAAAAATTTAATCTACCAGTTGGAAGAGTTCACTTAGGTACTTTTTTTTGTAATCTAATTATTCATTTATTGATTCATTCACTTATCCACTCAAGTGACACTGGAAACAAAGTCAGTACCTCATCCACAGTAGATAAGCACTCATCCACTAAGATAGCTCCCTAGCTCTGCAAAAATATTTTTAAAAATTACGTACAAATACTACTTATATAATGACATAACTACTTATTTTATGTAGTAATGGTTGAATTTTATAATATTTGTCCAAACATTGAACAACATTAGTTTTAATCATTGGCAGATTATAGGAGAGTTCACAGTCTTACCTTTGGAAATGTTTTTTTACAGTTCATTTAATGTGTCAAAGCCAAAAGCTTTTCTATTTATACCAAGGCAAAAATAGGCAAGCCTTAATAACTAAAATGTTCTGAACTTTATGAATTTATAAAGAAACCACAAAAGCCTGTCTGACAAAATTTAGATATTCTTCTCTATTAGTTGTTTCAAGTTATAAAACAAGAGATGAAATATATTACACATACACTGTCACAAAGGGCAAATATCACAATAAAAGAAACTTTAAATTTTTTATTTTCTAACATCTATGAAGATTTTCTTTTATTCTGATCTGTAGTAGTTTATTAAGTGAGCAAAATAATTGTATCTAAGATTTTTATAAGGTAATTAAAATATTTCATTTATTATAAAACTGATAATTATTATCTAAGCCTTGTCATTTGAACTTAGTGCGAAAAGCTACTGACTAACTTCACAACTGATGGTTGAACATTGGTGATTGATAAAGGTTTTGGAGGCTCTGGACATTTCCTAAAGTAACACAGCAATAATATATACTACCAACAGACCCTTCCCTTCACAGCAGACATCTTCATCAAGAGCATCAACTCCATGGTAGAAATGTAATCACAATTGGAGCCATCCATTTCACTCCTTGTTATGATGTTATCATTTAAGATTTTTTTTGTAATATTCCAAATTTGTTTTATTTTACTTCTCCTTCAAAACTCAGGTAATCAAATATATTGTAAACCTCTGTTTTTCTAAATAATAGCTGTCAATAGTCAGCTTGAAATGTTCAGCAAATCATGTTGTTATCTGATGAAATTCCATCCCCATTTTTTTTGGTTCACTAACAGCAAAGACATACAAACTTTCTAGTATTTACAAAGGGATTAAGTTTTCAGAATGGCAAGTAAATATTAGCTTTAACTATAAAGATAGACTTGAAAGACAATCTTTCTGTTCGTTTAAACTTTAAGTCATAGAATCTCATTTCTTTTTTTCTTTCTTTTTTATTATGAATAAAGTCACATTTTCTATCTGTGTATATCCTTATTCAAGGTCCCTTCCCCCTCCCATCCCCTGCAGTCACTCTCTCTTATCCACATCTTTTCATCTCCTCCCCAGGAAGGGCAGGAGGTCCCAAGGTCCCAGTATTACACAGTTCAGCATCCACTCCTGGCAGATTGAGTCTCCTTACCCCAAAATCAAGACTGGGTCAGGTGTTCTTCTAGGATAAGTGGAATCCAAGGTGTCAGTCCAAGGTGTATCAGATTGAAAGCTGTTCAGTGGTTGTGGTTTGCAGCTCGGACATGCTTTGCTTTTACTTTTTTGTTTAGAGTCCACTAATGAGTGAGTACATCCTCTGCTTTATGGGTTTAAGATAGGACACTCAGGATGATATTCTCCAAGTCCATCCATTTGCCTGAAAATTTTAGGATTATCATTTTTTTTACTGCTGAGTAGTACTTCATTGTGTAGATGTACCACAGTTTGTTAATCCATTCTTCAGTTGATGGGCATCTAGGATGTTTCCAGGTTCTGCTATCATAAATAATGCTGCTATGAATAGAGTTGAGCTAATGCCTTTGGAGTGCGAACGTGCACCTATAGGATGTGCACCCAGAAGTGGTATTGCTGGATCCTTGGGGAGATTTATCCCCAGTTTTCTGAGAAAGCACCATATTGCATTCTAGAGTGGCTAAACAAGCTTACACTCCCACCAACAATGGAGGAGTGTTCCCCTTGCTCTGCAACCTCTCCAGCATTGGCTGTCATCTGTGTCTTTTATCTTAGACAATCTGACAGGTGTCAGGTGGTATCTCAAAAGTGTTTAGATTTGCAGTTCTCTGATTGCTAAAGATGTTGAGCACTTTTTCAAGTGCCTTTCAGTCATTCGTAATTCTTCTACTGAGAATACCCTTTTAAGATCTGAACACCATTTTTTGATTGGGTTATTCAAGGTTTTGGGCTATAGTTTCTTGATTTCTTTCTCAGTCCTCTATCACTTGTAGGGTTGGTAAAAATCTTTTTTCCATTCTGTAAGCTGTCATTTTGTCCTATTGACAGTGTCTTTGGCTTTACAGAAGCTTCTCAGTTTCCGGAGGTCCCACTTATTGATTGTTGTTCTTAGTGTCAGTGCCACTGTGTTATATTTAGGAAGTGGTCGCCAATGCCAACTCGTTGGAGGGTATTCCCACTTTCTTTTCTATCAAGTTGAGAGTGGTTGAGTTTATGTTGATGACTCTGATCCACTTGGATTTGAGTTTTGTGCAAGGTGACAGGCTTGGATCTATTTGCATTTTTCTACACACTACTAACCAGCTAGGCTGACACCATATCTTGAGGATAATATCTTTTTCTCCATTCAATATTTTTGTCAAAGATCAGGTATTTATAGGTTTTTGGCTTAATGCTCAGATCCTCAATTCAATTCCATTAATTCAGAAGTCTGTTTTTATGCCAGTACCTGGCTGTTTTAATTATTGTAACTCTATAGTATAACTTGAACTCACAGATGGTCATGTCTTCTGAGGTTTTTTGTTGAGCAAAATTGTTTTGGCAATCCTGGCTTTCTTGTTATTCCAAATGAAGTTGAGTATTGTTCTTTCAAGTTCCGTAAAATATTGTGTTGGGATTTTTATGGGCAGTGCATTGAATCTGTAGATTGGTTTTGGTAGAATTGCCATTTTGACTCTGTTGATCCTGCCTATCCAGGAACAAGGGAGATCTTTCCATTTTCTGATATCCTCTTCAATTTCTTTCTTCAGTGACTTAAAACTTTTGTCAAATAGATTTGTTGCTTTTTTGGTTATAGTTACTCCAAGGTATTTAATGTTATTGGCAGCTATTATAAAGGGTGATGCTTCCCTTATTTCTTTTTCAGCCCTTTTATCTTTAGTGTGTAGAATTGCTACTGATTTATTTGAGTTAATCTTGTATCCTACTACATTGCTGAAGGTGTTAATCACCTATAGGACTTCCCTGGTAGAATTCTGCAGGCCACTTATTTATACAATCATATTTTCTGCAAATCGAGATAGTTTCACTTCTTCTTTTCCAATTTGTATCCCCTTGATCTCCTTTTGTTCTCTTATTGCTTTAGCTAAAACTTGGAGAACTATATTGAATAGATAAGGGGAGAGAGGACATCCTTGTCTAGTTCCTGATTTTAGTGAGATTGCTCTAAGTTTTTCTTCATGAAGTTTGCTGTTGGCTGTTGGCTTCTTGTGAATTGCCTTTATTATATTTAGGTATTTTCCCTGTATTCCTGATCTCTCTGGGGCTTTTATCATAAAGGAGTGTAGGATTTTTGTCAAAGGCTTTTTTTTTAGCATCTAAGGATGTGATCATGTGGCTTCTTTTCCTTCAATTTGTTTACATGATGGATGACATTTACATCTTTTTGTATGTGGAACCAACCATTCATTTCAGGAATGAAGCCTACTTGGTCATGGTGGATGATATTTTTTATATATTGTGGTATATGGTTTGCCAAACTTTTGTTGAGAATTTTAGCATCAGTATTCATGAGGGAATTTGGTCTGTAATTCTCCTTCTTTGTTGTGTCTTTGAGTGGATTGGGTATTAGGATTATCATGGCCTCATAAAAGGAATTTGGTAATATTCCTTCAGTTTCTACTGTGTGAAATAGTTGGAGGAGTAATGGTATTAGTTCTTCTTTGAATGTATGGTAGAACTCTGCACTGAAACCATCTGGACCTGGGCTTTTTTTTTTTTTTAACTTGGGAAGCTTTTAATGACAACTTAAAATTCTTTAAGTGTTATAGGTCTGATTAAGTCATTAATATGGTCTCCATTTAATTTTGGTAAATGGTACCTGTCCAAAAGCTGTCCATTTCTTCTAGGTTTTCCATTTTTGTGGAATATAGATTTTCAAAATATGATCTGATAATTTTCTGGATTTCCTGGGGGTCTGTTATGTCCCCCTTTTCGTTTCTGATTTTTTTGATTTGGATATTCTTACTCTGATTGTTGATTAGTTTGGATAAGGGCTAATCTATCTTGTTGACTTTCTCAAAGAACCAACTTTTTGATTCATTGATTCCTTGTATTGTTGTTTTTGTTTCAATTGTATTGATTTCAGCTCTAAGTTTGACTATTTCCTGCTGTCTGCTCCTTCTAGGTGAGTTTGCCTCTAATTGTTCTAAGGCTTTCAGTTGAGCTGTTAGGTCTCTATTGTGGGATTTCTCTAGGTTTTTCATATAGACATCTAGAGCTATATATTTTCTTTTTACGACTGCTTTCATTGTTTGCCACAACTTTGGGCATGTTGTGGATTCATTTTCCTTAAATTATTGGAAGACTTTGATTTCTTTCTTAATTTCTTCTTTGACTCAGAGGTGGTTCATCTGAGTGATGTTTAGTTTCCATGAGTTGGTAGGCTTTCTGTGATTTTTTATGTTGTTGAACTGTAACTTTAGTCTCTGGTGGTCTGATATGATACAAGGGATTATTTCCATTTTTTGTATCTACTGATATTTTCTTTATGACCTATTATGTGACCAATTTTAGAGAAAGTTCCCTGTAGTGCTGAGAATTATGTATATTCATTTGCACATGAGCAGAGTCTTCTGTAAATATCTATTAAATCCATTTGCATCATAACCTTTTTAGACTCCTTATTTCTCTGTTGAGTCTCAGTCTGGTTGACCTATCCAGGGGAGAAAGTGGGGCACTGAAGTCTCCCACTATTAGGGTGTGAGAATTTTTGTGGGATTTCTGCTTTAGCAGTGTTTCTTTTACATAGATAGGGGCCCTTATATTAGGGACATAAATATTCAGGATTGAAATCTCTACATGACCTTTTTTTCCTGTGGTGAGTAAGTAATATCCATCTTGGTCCCTTTTAATTGATTTTAGTTTAAAGTCTACTTTGTTAGTTATTAGGATGGCAACACAACCTTGTTTTGTAGGGCCATTTGTTATCCAAATCATTTCTCAATCCTTTACTCAACCAAACCTCTGTCTGTCTTTGTGATTGAGGTGTGTTTCTTGTATGCAGCAGAAGGATAGCTTCTGGGTTTTTTTTATCCATCTTGTTAGTGTGTGTCTTTTTATAGGTGAGTTGAATCCATTGATATTACGGGATATTAATGACCACTGATTGATATTTTCTACTATTTTTGGTAGTTGCTTGTATATCTTTTCTTTCTCTGGCTATTCTTCTCTGGGATTATTGATTGTGATTTCATGTGTGTATCTGGGATCTTTAGGTTGGAGTTTTCCCCCTAATGCTTTCTGGACGGCTGGATTGATAGATAGATATTGTTGCAGTCTGACTTTATCATGAAATATCTTGTTTATTCCTTCCATGGTGATTGATAATTTTGCTGGGTATAGTAGTCTAGGTTGGCTCTTTTAGTGTCTTTATAACTTCTGACCAAGCCCTTCTTGATTTCATCATTTCCATTGAATAGTCAGGTGTTATTCTGATGGGTCTGCCTTTATAAGTAAGTTGGCATTTTTCTTTTGCTTATGTTAAAATTTCTTCTTTGTTCTGTATGTTTTGTGGCTTGATTATTATGTGGTGAATTGACTTTTTTGGGTGGTCATATCTATGTGGTGTTTTGTAAGCTTATTTCATCTTTATAGGAATTTCCTTCTTTAAGTTAGAAAAATTTTCTTCTATGATTTTATTGAATACATTATCTGTGCCTTTGGGCTGGTATTCTTCTCCTTCTTCTATTTCTATTATTCTCAAGTTAGGTCTTTTCATGGTGTCCCAGATTTCCTGAACATTTTGTGTTATGGCTTTTTTGGTTTTAGTATTTTCTTTGAATGATGTATCTATTCCTGCTACTGAGTCTTCCCCTTCAAAGATTCTCTCTTCCATCTCTTAGATTCTGTTTGTTATGCCTGTATATGTAGTTTCAACTCTTTTCTTCAGATGTATCTATTTCCATCTTTGCCTTACTTTGTGCCTTTTTTATTGCTTCTATTTCAGTTTTTAGTTTCTGGAATTTTTTTTTAAATTTTTTGTTTACTTTTTCTTGGTTTTCTTTCTAGGATTTGTTCATGTCTTCCAGTTTTTTTGTTTTTATTTTCTTCTATTTCTTTAAAGGATTTTTTAATATCTTTTTTGAAGGCTTCAATAATCTTCATAAAGGTGTTTTTGGTGTTGTTTCCTTCTGTTTCTTTTCATTGCTCTGTTCAGGTCTTTTTTTCTGGAGTTTTTTCTGGAGTTGCCTTGTTGTTCTTTATATTGTTATATTATTTTTGCACTGGCATCTGCCCATGGCTTCAGTGGTTCATGATTAGGCCACTCCTAGTCATTTGTGGCAAGAGGGCATGTGTGTCTCCTGTCTCCTTTGAGTAAGTGTCTGCTCGATCTCCGACTCTGCTCTGGACAGGGGTCTGAATTTCAAAGCCTCAGTCCTTCTCTAATAATGTAGTTTGTCCTGGAGGCAGGGCTGGCCATGCAATCTCCCCTCCTTTAGGTGTGGCTGGAGGAGCCCCACACAGCCAAACCTAGCCCTATCTCCTAAGGAGAGTCTTCTATCAGGCTCTTCAGATTGACCCCTGTCCCAGGAAGCATATTTCTGGGTGGAGAGTGAGGTGCCAGAATCTTCTCACCTCACCTCTGGATGGGGTCTAAATTTCAAAGTCCTGAGTTCTTCTCTGCTGATGCAATTCGAGGCAGGGTCAGCCATGCAAGGTCCCCTATTTTAGGTGTGGCTGGAGGAGCCCCTCACAGCCAAACCCTAGCCCTATCTGCTAAGGAGAGTCTGGGATCAAGCTCTGCAGATTGACCCATGTCCCTGAAAACAACTTTCCTGATGGGAGATCAGGAGCCAGAACCTCTATTGTAATAAATTTAAGGTTACATTTATTATACTCTATATTTCTATAGTTTAAGATATTATGTCTTTGTGACTCATTTAAAATTGCAATGTATAATTAACACATATTAATAGTTAATAATTTATGATAATAAAACTTATGGCTATATTAATTAGGTAGCTCTTAGATATACAAAGATATATTTCAGTTAGAAAGGTAATTTTAAAACACTTCAAAGACCTACAGATTATGGAATTTAAATTATCTTAAGAATGTTGGCATTTTTGGACAGTGAGCTATGTCTGCTCTGGCAGCATGAATATACTTCAAGAGGATAATAGTGTATGGAAGAAACTACATATGGCGTTGACTCTCTTTGTGGCAAAGGTTGACCACTGGTCATGAGACTGTTCTTGCCTTGACTGCTTGACAGTATGCTGTATAAATTGGACATGCAGAACCCATAGGAAAGTGACTTTTGGACCTTTGTCAGAATAAGCTGAGATGATTCTTCAGGTTCTTACTTCACAGAGAAAGCTGACAGATATTCTGCAGTGCAGATGGAAAAGTGATTGACAAACTACGCCAGAATGGGTAGAGAATTCCTTAAAATTTTTTGCTTCACTGAAAGGTATGCTAGAGACTCTAGATCTATAGGCTGAAGGAACTTTGGGTGGCTGTCCAGGTAGCCAGATATCTCTGTCATTTCTTGAATTTGGAAGTTGCTAACAAAGCACTTCCTGCTTCCTTGGTTAATATTATATCCCTCTGTGGTCTTTGATGAAGTTGAAGATTAGATAGTTACAATTATGGTTTTCCTTAGTTAAAATAAAAAGTAAATTAGATATGAAACTTGGACTCACAAGAGTAAGGTAGATGATATAATATTTTCTTTAATTTTGCTAAGTACAAATAAAATAAAAATTGTAACTGTAATTCTTGCTTGATAGCTGTTTTGTTATATATGATTTTGGTATGTTGAAATTGAAACCTTCCTTTTTGATTAGAAAGAAAAAGAGAAATGGATAATAAAGGCATTGTTTTGGCCTATGGCAAGGCATCATAGAAGCAAAAACCTGAGCATAAAGGAGAAGGAGGGCAGGGTCAGAAAGAGACTTGATCCAGCTGCCTAAGAAGCAAGATGTAATGAAGTACAGGTAAGCCATGAGCCATGTAGCAAGATGTAGATGAATATAAATGGCTTAATTTGTAAGAGTTAGCAAGCTATATGCCAGAGCCATAGGCCAAACAGTTCATAATTAATATAAGCCTTTGTGTAATTATTTGGGACAGCTTGTCTGGATCTTGGCACTAGTCCAAACCAGAAACTTTATACTACATCCTCTAGGAACTGTATCTTATAAAAAATTCTCAGAATGACATTTCTGGAATTCCCTTCATCAGAAACTCTTTATTCAGTCTGGTGCCAATGTATTTGATGGGGAAGACATTTTTTTCCATAACAACCATGGAAACTGAAGAGTCAAGCAAAATATATTTTCTTTTTAATTAAGGCAGAAACTTTTCTTCCTTTCCAAACTCAATGATGAGAAGCATTTGAAAAAGAAATTACTACCCAAATGTAATGGTGCATGCCTGTTATTCCAGATCTGGGGAGGATAAGGCAAAGAAATTGTAAACTCAAGCCATGTAAATAACCTGTTGAAGAAAAGAAGAATGAATGAAAAGAAAAAAAGGATGAATGAAGAAAGCACAGAAGTTCAAATGTCTCCTGTGTTTGTCAAGGAAAAGAGAAAACAAAGAAACTAAGAACTAAATGACCTAAATCCACCATTCATTGTATGACAGTGCTCAGAGATGCTGACTCATTTTCCTTAAAAGAAAATTTTAGGCAGAATAAACATAAGCATATGTAAAAAGAGGATTTAAAAACAACACCCTTGTCAAACATCTGGATTATTCATTGAAAAAATAGTTCTTACAGAAATACCTTGAATATACCTGCAAACTAAAAACTTTCCAAGTGTCAGATATTTACAAAAAAATGCTAATGTATTTTAAAGATTGTAACTGGTATATTGTATGGTTTTAAGGCCATGCTTTTTAAAGCTGCATGTGATTTTATTCAAAGGGCTGTTTCTACCACCAGTTTGATTGAGAGTAATTTAAAACTTCAAAAAATGTACTTGAATGCACTGTATGAACCAACTGCACAGGTAATATTCATACAAATGACACTTTTTTGCCCTTGAGTCTTAAAATTGCCTTCTTATCTAACTCTATGTTATTTTTTGTTTTATATCAGAGAATAGTGGTAATTTAGCTTACTGTCAAAAAAATGTCTAAGTATAACCCACACTACAAATAGAACTACAATGTATTCATCAAGGGGATAGAAGAGTAGAGAAGAAAAGATGAGCATGTTTTATTCTTAATATGCAATAAAATATTTTCTAACATTAGTAACATAATTAAACAAATGAATAATAAAGCATGAAAATTAATGAGTAAATAATATTATACAATCTTTTATGTTTATTGCTGTAAATAGCATTATAAGAATATATAAGGCTTATAAAAATATAATTAAATATTAAATTACTATATTTTGTTTATAGTTAAGAAAAACAATCACTTAATATTTGTATCATATGATCATATTTAATAAACTAAATATTTAATATTCATCTGTATTCTATTTTCATAGTTGATAGATACTTCATTAGGTAACAGGACAGCAAATATAAACACATACATTGGTGTGAATCTTCACCTGTATGCTCTAAATAAAGGAACTGTTTTGGGCTATATGGAGCACTGTAGATGTAGGTAGAGGAATCAGAGGAAAGACAGGTAGAAGGAGGGCAGAGTCAGACAAACCTGATCCAACCTCCAAAGAAGAAACATGTAAGGTCCTAGGTGAGCTGGGCCATGGCCACATGGCCAGGTAGGTTAATGGAAATGCGATGAATTACGTTGAAAGAGTTAGCTAGCAACCTGAAACATAGGGCAAAGAGGATGAAATTAATATAATTAATTTAATTATACTATATACTCAGAAAGTAATGTGTGAGTCATTTTTGAGGGAAGGTTTTTGAACAGGTTGGGTTTCTGGCCCAGACAGGGTCAGAAACCTTGTACAATAGATGGTATCCCAACCTGGGGCCCCAAACACCTACATAAGCCTGAGAAAGCTTAAAAAAATGTTCTAGAGCACAGAAACAAAGCCAAAAGCAGCTTTCTGAATTGTATATCTGATTGGGTCATGGTAGTGTGGGGTGTCAGGGCTTGAATTTAAATTGGCAGGTCAACAGCAGACTGCTTAAACCAAGGTTAATTCCCAGAATTCTCACAGAACAGTCGATATAAGCAGTAAGCTGCACATAATTAATATAAGGTTTCTGTTTATATTGAACAAAAGGGTAACAGAGTCAAAGATTTTTTTTAGTAGCAGCATTTTCTTGGGTCTACTCTGTTTGCTCGCAGAGGTGTCTCTGGCACCTTTGCCATGTTGAAGAGTCAAAAGGGGTGGAGTCAGACATGAAAGCAATACTAGCATTTTTTTTAAAATGGCTCTTTTGGTTGGGAAATGATTAAGGATTGACAATAAACATATTCAGATAGAGAAAAACTTTTAAACAGATTCAAATGTGTATGAAACAGAATATATAAACTGAGAGAGAAAAGAAAAGGGGTAAAGAAAAACCCCTGAAAAATGAGAAATAGATCAATAAAATATAAAAAGCCATGTAAAGATGGCACATACACAGAGTCTGGATTATGGTTATTGTGCTTCCATTCAATTTTTTAACTTTTAATGAGATAATTGCAGAAAGACAATTGATTGCCAAGGCTGCTAAGTTAAACAAACATATATATTTTAATAGTATCTTGAATTTAAAATTTGGGTCTGAGAATATGACGCTTGGGAAAAGAGTTTCTGCTTTTGTTTCCACAGAAGATGAAAACCTGTGGATTGTTTCCAAGCAAATATGGTTTCATCTGACAAGTCCACCTGAAATATCTCTGATAAGAAGATCAGCTTCCAGGATGCCAATTAAGATGATCTATCCAGGCTCAGGACCCTCAGAAGATTGCCAGAGCCCCTTAGTCAGCAAGAAGCAGTAAAAAAAAAGAAAGTTATGCCCAAATTCCCAAAATATTGCTTATAAACATTTGTTTTCATTGTAAATGATGAATGGTCATAGTCAATCTCTTTCTTTAAAAAGGGAAGGAGAGAATATGATATAGGAATGATTTAAAAAGAAAGATGGATTTTAATTTATTGATACAAATTTAAGGTCAATTTTGTCATGCTGTATATATTTTTCTACTCTTGTGTAAGGTATAATGTTTATGTAACTCATTTAAAATTGTAATGTGTAATTAAGAAATGCACATTAAATGGTCATCTATGAAAGCCAAACTTGTAGTCATGTTAGGTTTTTGTAGGTAAACAAAGATAAATTTCAATTAGATAGGTAGTCTTCAAACACTACAAAGACATAGAGAATATGGCATTTGAAATGCTTTAAGAACTTAGACTTTTCTGCACAGTGAGACAGGTCTGCTTGCTCCTGGCAGTACCAATGTACTTCAAGAGAATGATGAGTATTAAAGAAACTTCATGTGGAATTTACTTTGTGGCAACAGTTAGCTACTGGACAAGAAACTGTTCTTGTATTGACTGCTTGACAGTATGTTGTGTAGGAAAGAGACCTCTGAACTTTGGCAGAACAAGCTGAGATGGTCTTTCAGGTTCCTACTCTGCAGAGAAAATTTCCAGATACCCATCAAGACATAAGGAGAAATAAGTGACAGACTTCTCATCCCAATATGAAAGTTCTTAATTTGCTATATTTACAAATGCTTCTGAAACCTAAATTCAGTATAGCTCATTAAAATGACTTCCAGATTTCCTGTATCACTGAAAGGTATGCCAGAGACTCTGGGCCTATAGCCTAAAGATGGATGCCCCAACATTACAAAGGAACTTTGGGTAACTGTCCAGGCAGAATGGTGTCATCTCTATATTTGAAAGTTGTTTGCACTTCCTCTTTATTTAGGTAATATTATATCCTTCTGTGGTCTTTGATGTAGTTGAAGATTTGAGAACTATAGGTATAGTTTTCCTTACATATTTTAAAAGGTATATCAGATATGAAACTTTAGACTCACAAGAATAAGGTAGACGATAGAATATTTTCTTTAATCTTGCTAATTACACATAGACTAGATATTGTAAATGTAATTCTTGCTTAGTAGCTGTTTTGTTATATGTAATTTTGCTATATTAAAATTGAAATCTTTCTTTTTAATTAGACAGAAAAGATGAAGTGTCATGGGAATATTTGTCTCTATGCTGTAAATAAAGGAATTGTTTTGGCTGGTGTGGAAAACTGTAGATGTAGGTGAGGGAATCAGAGGAAAGACAGGTAAAAGGAGGGCAGAGTCAGACAGACTCAATCCAGTTGCCAAAAAGAAACATGTAAGGTCCCAGGTGAGCTGGGCCATGGCCACATGGCCAGGTAGATTAATGGAAATGGGTTGAATTAAAATGAAAAAGTTATCTAGCAATGTGCCTAAGACATAGGTCAAACAAATAAAATTAATATAACCATTTGAGTCATTTTTTGAGGAGAAAAGTGGCCAATGAACCTCTGGCCCATATGGGCTCAGAAACCTCTTATAACATATATATGCCAAGCATTATTTAGCATAGATAGAATACCTTCTCCCAACTCAGTTGAGAGTTCCTAATTTGCTATATTTAAAAATACTTCTGAAACCTAAATTCAGTATAGCTCATTAAAATGACTTTAAAGTCATGTAGTAACATTCATAGTTTTTCATTTACACTTTAAAAATATTTTGTTTATTCTTCACTAAGTCAACTTAGTTATAAGTGATCAATGAATCTTCCAACTTAAGATATGAGATACACACACACACACACATATATGAATATAAGATTTGAACCAGCATCACTAGTTTTAAAAAGAGGTAATTCAGATTTGAGAGATTAGACCTATTAATTAGAACAAATACCACCTTCAGGGGTCATTGCAATCTGAGCTGTGTGGGCTGCCACCTGGGACCATAGAGACATCCGAGTCTGATCTTCTGCTTAGGGCCATGTCTAGGTCCATAGTTCTACTGCATCCAGCATCTGCATCAATGTCTGTGACTCCTGTTGACATCAAATACTGTGCAAATACCTAAGGTCTGAGCTGACAGCTGAGGTCATATTGGTTGGTGCCTGAGGGTCAGGCTGTCATCGGGGCCATACAGATTGGGGTGGCATGTACTGCCACCTGGGCCATAGTAATGTCACAGCCAAAGCTGTGGCTGTGGGGCCATGACTTTATAACCCCACTGGAGCTAGAGTCTGTGTTGATGTCTATAGCTCCTTTATCAATGAAAGCTATATGGCTGCTAGGGTCTAGCCCAATATCTGGTGCCCTATATAGTCCAGGGACCATGCTGCTGCTGGACCCATCCCAATATGAGAGGCCTGTACTTACACATGGTGTCATGGTGACAACTGGGCCAAGATGCTGGTAATGGAAGACAGTAGTGCTGAGTGTGATTTAAACTGTGAGTACCTAGATCAAGAGGTTTCAATAAAGAAGAGTGTTAGTAAGCAGCCTATAGACAGGTCTTTTGATATTTTGGAGAAGAATATAGCTGCCTTTTGCCTTTGTCCAACGAGTCTATCTGAGGCTAGTGAAGAGTTTTAGATTAATTTTGTTGGCAAAAGAAATCTTAAAACAGATCAGATCATTATAAACTCTATAGTTATTAGCAGTAACTATAATAAAGGTTTATGATAAAAAGGAGCAAGGTAAGTAAGAAAAAGTATAAAATATAGAACAATTTTAAGAGAAAAAGAGCATCAGTAAGGGAATGGAGCTAAATCCTGCATTCAAGGAGATAAACACCAACAAATGGAATAAAGGCAGTGGTGACCTCAGGACAAGATTTCACCAGCTAAATTTCCAATTTGTGAAAAAGAATAAAAAAAGCACTTAGAGTCAGATGTGGTAGTGCACAGCTTTAATGCTAGCACTGGGAAGGTAGAGCCTGGTGAATTTATGAGTTTAGGGCCAGCCTAGTCTACAGATCAAGTTCCAGCTAGGACAAGCTCACATCATGAAGGAAATCATGGAATATAGAAAGTTGGTGAAGATGTAATTGAATAATAGAGGCCATGTTCCAGCCCTACTAAGAAGCAGAACATGGCAACTTTCATCATGTGGTCTGGTTTTAGAGTTAAGTACAGAAGAAATGGGAAATGAAATTTGCCTTCACTACTAAGAAAAGCCATTGAGACCACATGTGTCAGAGGTGTGTCTGAATGGAGGCCTTGGAAGGCATTTTGTAAAATTGTGAAATTAGAGCCTGGATTGCCTTATAGATGCCAGAGGCATCAAATATCTGAAAAAGAGAACTGCTAACAGAGTAGAACCAGTTCAAGAAAAGAAAGTATGTTGCAGTCAACAAAGCTGAAAGGAATTGGACATCTGAAGAGTGTTTTTACATCAGACATGAAGATGCAGAGTTTTGGAGTGTGCCTGGCTAGTTTGCAGTCTTTCTTGAATGAACTCAGATAAACATGCAAGGAGAAGTACTCCATAAAAGTGTTTTCAGAATCAAATTGATCAATGAAACCTCGTTTACCAGAGTGTGACATATTTCTAATTCAAATATACTGAATAAATAATATTCACTATTTACTGTTTTATTCAGGGTTCTCTATAGGAACAGAAGCTGCAGAATAAATGTGTGTGTGTGTGTATGTGTGTGCAACCAAGAATAACTATTACAAATATCATAATACAAAATGTTCAAAACTTTCTCATATGGGAATCAAATAAGTATAATAATCAAGTCACAATATATTATAATATTTTACCTGTTCATTTACAGACTGTTTTGATGTGACCAATTCAAAAATACTTGATCTTCTTGTTATGGTGTATATTTAGTGTGTACAGCAACACCAATTCTTAAAGATCATTTAAGTAAAATAAGTTTTAATAAGGAACATGAGATTTGGAGGAGGTGAAGTTCTTTAACTATTTGACCAGCAATATGGTTCTAAATACACAGATATATGCTCACATGTATGTCAGCTTATTTTGTATGTTCAACACATACAGTTTAACATCTATTATTCCTTAAATAAATATTTTTTTAAATTTCATTTCAATTTTTATAATATTACTACAAGTGTAACAATAAAGTTCTACACTTCGGAGTTTATGAATATTCTGTCCCAGCCTAGGTTAAACCTGAATTTCTTGGAGAATAAGTTTTAAAGTTGAACTTGACAGAAATTTAATTTGTGGCATACTAAATGTAGCTATTTTCTATTTTTCTTTGAAAAGTCAAAGGTTGATTCTGCCATATGGGCTACAAATACATCAGCAGGCCAAATCTATTTCTGCAGTACATTCATCATCATAGCACTCCCTCAACATGGTAGGGCAACAGGGATTGCTGCTCTTATTTTATGTAAAATTGGAAAGTCCTAGCTAAACCCTGAGCTGAGAGTGAGAAAATGATTTGGTCTTTTCTGCTTTTCTTGAATGAAGATTTTGTAAATTATAAAGCAAGTATTCTTTGTTAGTAAATGTACACTTTCTAAATGTTAACTAAAGCTCATCTTAATTAAACCAGAGGCCTTCCTAAGTCAAAGGCTGAGTCAAGAGACACAAGCAATGGAATCTGAAAGCCTCAAAACCAAGAATTGGTCATATTCAAAGAAAGAAAATAATGAATGATTTTTATTAATCTTATCAATAAAAATCAGGAGTCAGATATGCAGGTAAAAACCTGAAAGGTCAGAGAACTAGGAGCAGCCACAAGTTGCTTTCTATCTCTTCCATTTATCCATCTAAAAGGGTCAAGATCCTGTCTCTGCCTCTCCTTATCACTTCTTGTCACCTCTCTGCACAGACTCCAGAGTTCAATGGTTAACTAGTGGCTAACTCTATCCTCTGACTCCAGGCAAGCTTTATGTGGCAGAACACAAACAGAATTTTCACATAATGCCTGAAAAAACTTCAAAGGGGATAATAAATACACAAAACCAGGATCAAACTCAGCCTCTTGGTAACCACTTTTTCTTGGGTTAGGCTCTGTTTGCTAATGACAAGTAGAGATACAGGTCCTTTAAAAAATGGCTTCCTGACTCAGCGCTAGCAGCAAAAACCACACAACCACCAATGCCACTTGATCGTAGCCACATTTGCTTAGCAGTTTAAAGGCTTATGTGATCAGAAAAAGATATTCAATAAGGAAAGATTCAGATGAAATAAAACCTCTAATGGTATACAATGTATTACAAAAAAATAAATGGAGGCTCAGGAGACAGCATAAAAAGGGAAAAAAATCCTTAAAAAAGCAAAGTAGTAAAAATTATAATTAGCCACCTAAAGATGGAAAATACAGAGAAAATCTGGATTATATGTATTACTGTGTTGTCTTTAAATAGTTTGGTTGCTAAGAGGTCTTGGATTGTGAAAATTGCTATATCAAACCGACCAATATATTTTAAAATCTTGACTTCAAAATTTAAGTCAAAGGATGTGTTAATTTGGGGAAGAGGTTATGCTTTTGTTTCTAAAGGAGATAAGAGGCAGTTGACTCATTCCAGATTTAAAAAAAAATCAGGTTTAACTGAGAAAAAATGCTGAAAATTCTCCAATGGGAACTAATAGGCCAGGTGATCTAACATGAAAAACAACTTCCAGGTTGCTGACTGAGGTTACCCAGCCTCATAGAGTACTTCCATCAGGGCCTGAGCATAACATTTTATTAGGTTCCACAAAAGATTACAAGCAGCGTCAATCAGCAGGTAGTCTACATAACTATGCCCACATTCCTAAAACGCTGGCTAAAAATATTTGTCTTTGTTTAGGGATGTTGGTTACTAGTTGTTATTGATAATGGTCAGAAAATAAAAGCTAAACAAAAAGATTAGATTTGGTTATCTTGCTCTAGAAAGAAAAGAGGGACATATAAGTAATAGGATAAAAGAATGAGTAGATTGCTAAATATACTTTAAATAAAAAACTACTATTAATTTTACATATCTTATATTAGTATAGATTTTGGTTTACTGATACAAATTTAGAGTGAATTTTGTTATACTCTGTTTATTTCTACTCTTGTTTAGGGTATTACATTTGTATAGCTCATTTAAAATGTAATATACAATTAAGAAATAGATTAATAGTCATCTCTAATAGTAAACTGTTAGTCATGTTAGTATGTCTTCAAGATCATATAGAGATATATCTCAGATAGACAAGCAATCTTTCAATACTTCAAAGACTTACACAATGTTGTAGTGGGAAATCAGAATCTATTCAGGAGAATTGAGTGCTGGAAAGGAGAGGGGCGTGGTCAACGGGAAAAAGTGTCAGAAATAGAGCACCCAGAGAGAGGACGGGAGACAGGAAGTCAGCGGGCTCTAGTGCCGGTGGCGCGAGTTCCAGATGTGTGACATGTGGGCAGGAGCTTTTTGGTTGGGAACACTCCCGCGCGCGCTGCAACTTGACCCTTTCACCTCTTCTTAAAACCTCCCCTGTTCTGTAAGTGATTCTCACAAAATAAACATCATTTAAAACATATCTCACAGTGGGTCATTACCGCGATACAATGTGGCATTTAAATTTTATTAAGAACTTAGACTAGTACCAATTACATTCAATAGGATGATGGAAATCAAAAAAAACTTCAGATAGAGTTTGTTTTCTTTATGTCAGAAGAATTGATAATAGTTATTGTTGAAACTGAACAAGCAGGAAAAAAGAAAGGCAACTGTCAAATTTTGTCAAGACAAAGTAGAGCATGCTGTGTGTCAGAGTTTTTTGAGTCATAGAAAAGTCTGTGAGACATGATAGGTCTGTAGGCCAGAGTTGGATTCCACAACAATACAGAGGGATTCAGGGTGACTGTCAAGATAGCCTGATGCCACTGTCATTAGGCTACAATTCATCCTTCTGGGGTTTTTGATGGAGCTGAAGACTGGATAGTTATAATTATAGTTTTCTATATTTATGATAAAAGATAAATTAGATACAAAAATTTGGACTTACAAAGATAAAATAGATGATAGAATATTTTCTCTAATTTTTCCAAATACAAAAAGACTAGGTATTATAATTGTAATTCTTACTTGATAATTGTTTTTTTGTTGTACATAATTTTACTATGCTAAAGTTATAATCTTCCTTTTAATTAGATAAAAGGGAGGATATGCTGTGGAATAATATTGAATACTGTAAAGATTTATCACTTAAGTTGGTGTAATAAAATCTGGATTGGCCAAAAGCAAGGCAGGAAGTATAGACAGAGCAGCTAAATTAAGAATGATGGGAAGGAGAAGAGCAGAATCAGAGAAGCAAGATGAGAACGTCATACTGAGAAAAGGTACCAAGCCATATGACTAAACATAGATAAGAATTATGGGTTAATTTATTTGTAACAGCTAGTTAGTAATAAGCCTGAGCTATTGACTGAGCATTTATAATTTACATTCAACCTCTGAGTTGGTTATTTGAGTCCAGGTGGTCTGGACACAAAATCTCCATTTACAGACACAAGTAGACATCAATTAGATAGAATAAAGCTGACTTTTCCTCCCTTTGTGAAGCTCTCAGTAAATCAGATTTGATACATGCTTATAAAAAAGGATCCCTAGAGTCAAATGCTAGTCTCTTTTGAAACAGTTTTTCAAGAATACTCAGAACTAATATCCACCAACTAAGTTGTTAGCCCAAAGCCAGCAAAACTGATAGAAAAAAAATAACTGTCATAGTAGTTCTATCAAATACAACAAAATTAATACTATTTTCTTAGCATCATCTAATTCCCACTACATATTTACATTTCCCCAATTCTTATTACTCCAGAATATGTTTTGCAGCTATTTTCTTTATGTTGAAATTTTGTTGAAGCTTCTCTGGGGTTTGTGGAGCTTCTCTGCCCCCAACCCTCTCTTTAGCTGAGACATTACTTATTGCAAAGACTAAGACCACAGTCTTGTAGGTGGCTTCACATTCTGACATTGTCTTTTTTTCTGTAATTAAACTTGTTTGTCTGTATTTAAAAATATTCTAAATGAGATATGAAACATTTTAGACAAATGGATCTCTTTAGCTGCTCTGGAAAGCTCTGTTTATAATGGGAAAATAGAATAAACCTCAAGTTTTAGTTTGTTTTTCCAGGGATAATATAATTATACCTGATTTCATGGCAGCTAATGGCTTCAGCTGCTAAAGACTTTGAAATATTTTCTTATTTATTAGGTGACAATGTGGACTGACCTCATAGGTATTTAATTATTATCAAAAGTTTGGATATGAAACAAACTGCAAAAAATCTGATGGCAAGGGATTTCACTTCAGTTAATAAAATTAAAAGGATCAAAAGGAATCCTGAGAAACCTACAAGGCAGACTTGAAAAGTATGCTTCAACTCTGAATAATACACATTCTCAAAGGAAGTTTCATGACCAAGAGGAATATATCAGACAAAAAGAAAAAAAAGAATAAAAGATCAGTTCACTCTGGATAGTCCTGGGACACATCCTTTTTTTTTTATTTTACACTCTTATTTTGATCTTGTATATACTACTGACAAAATGGTGGCTAATTTCAGCATCCTCTCCCCATAAGTATGTGTGTGATCCAAAAGTTATAGCTGATTTATCATAGTGGTTAGCTCATCTGGAGATGCACAGAAAATGCACTTTTCTATCTTTAACCCTTTTATTTTAGATTGAATACATTCACAAGAAAGATCATAGTGCTTTTCTCTTCTTGAGTATGTAAAGGAAGAAATTATGGTTGGACAGAGTTGATTACAGAAACTGCACTGTGTACTGATGTTTTGCTAAGTTCTAAGTAATCATCTCACAAATCCTTCTGTCTTAGCATGTGGTTCATTCACACTGTGTTTTTCTACTGTATTCAAAGGGAATTAATGAGGTCTTTATGAAGTCCAAGGCTCCCACTGATAAATGACTAGATTCTTCAGAGACTTTCTTTCCTCCAGACCACACAAGACTACATTTTAATCATGCTCCTCAAATGTCCTTCAAATAAAACTTACTGTTATATGTTCAAAACTAAGATCTCCATTCAATTTATTTGTTTACTGTTGCCAGTTATTGATTCAAGATTTAAACATTGTTTAAGGCAATGTTGTCTACCTTAAAATTTGTTGAAAAACTAGAAGTAGTCTTAGGCAAAATTGTTAAGGAGTTGGATCTATACGTTTTCAAATAATGTACAAATCTACCATAACTTTAAGAAAATTAATATCATTCTTCAAAATTCTTTCCATGTTTTTATAAGACTTCCTGTTTTCCTCATTTAATTTTAACCCTGAGAGTCACTGGGGTAACTCTACCTAGACCAGATTTATCTTGATAAATAATTTGTGGTAATACAAGGACTATTGAGTCTTAAATAGCATTTCATCACTACAGAGTTAGGCCAATTTTTAAAAAACAACAACAAAACAGCAACAACAAAAAGCCTTTCTACTATTGCAAATCATCTAGACAAATGAAATGCTTCACAGTACTCAGTTTGTGTGTGTCTGTGTGTGGTGTAGTATGGTATATACATGTATACTTGTGGGTGCTTGTACACATGTGTGCAGAGGTCACAGGTTAGTGTCAGGTGGTACCTTCTGTCACTTTGCACCTCATCTTTTAGACAGAGTTTCTCATTGAATCTGGGGCACTTATTGGCTATACTGGCTGACAATTGAGCTCCAGAGAACTTCCTGTCACTGCCCAGCACTGAGGTTATAGACAATCACTTCTGTGTCTAGTGGCTGCTGGAATCTGAATCAATGGCCTTATGTCTTCACAGCCAGTACTTTATAGACATTTGTTAAGTCCCTGTATTCATGATACTAAAAATACCTATTCAATATTGTAAGGATTCCTGGCACTCCACAGTAGCTGAGCCAACTCGGCTCAGGTAGGATGCACCTTGTATGGAGGCACGCCCCTGTGTGTGGCTGCATAAACCCTGTGGCACTGCATATAGAAGCACTTCCTTGGATGCATGATGCATATGGAGGCACGCACTAAACGTGACTACGTAAACCCATACACACCCCTTCTCTTAAAAGAAACTGTGCACACGTTTGGGGCTCTCTCTCTCTGTCTCTTGATCTGTCCTGCTTCTGTGCTTCTGCATCTGACTGGGAACTCTCTTAAATAAACTCCCATGTGGCCTTGGTAGTGTGTATCTCTTTTCAGGCTCAAAACTAACATTGGTGCCATGACTAAGATAGGTTCTCTTCTGAGCACAAAAGCTAGGAAAACCTGATCCGAAGTTCACTGCAAGGCCACCTTCTACCTGCCTAGCTACTGTGATATTTGAACACCAGCAGATTTAATTGGTAAGTGCCCCCCATCCCCAGACAAACATGCACTCCTGGCTTTTTTCTTATTATTCCATTCCGTCCACGCACTTGCCCCCGTAGGGCCTTATGGTAGTACCTTCCATGGGCATTATTTGTGCCAGCAGTGCCATGGACAGGTCGCAGATATGTGGTTTTGAGAGCTGATGCGCTTTCATCATCTCGTTGTGAGTGGGTATAATTTCCTGGTGCTCTCTCTTTGGTCTAATGAGAACTCAGGGACCTGCGCAGCCTGGGGCATTGTCCAAGTGGCTGTGCTAATGGTTGATGGACCCTTCCTACGGACCCAATGGTAATTAGGTGTCAACCATCTCCCTTAGGTTTTGACAATGGGAAATACACCAGCCAGAAGGGCCATCCTAACCCTTAGAGTTTGTGGTGGAGACACCTCAACACCTAGATACCTCCAAGCTTTTCTTTTTTCTTTTTTCTTTTTTTTTTTTTTACACAAAAATGGCCTAATTACCCCTTAGATAACACAAAATAGCCGCCTAACGGCTCACCAACCTCGATATTTTATGAGGGCTCACTTTTGCAAGCAATGGATAGATAGACAGAGTTTCTCCTATTTTTTTCTCTTTTTTCATCAGCTCTAAACCTTTTCCAGCTCTCTATTCTTCAAAGTTTTCCTAATTTCTTTTCATATCTCAATGCTAAACTTTCCTTTCTGGTTTTCTGTTCTTCTGTTTCTGGCCACACAAATCCAGTTTTCCCTCTACAAAAAGCAACTGCTATAAATAAGATAATAAAAGTTTTCAAATTTTCTCAGATAAATTAAAATTAGGCTATAGAGTAAATGTGAGTTTAAAACAGGCACAACTCATACTAGATCCCTGAGTGCATGATCTGTTTTTTTGTAACCTGACATTGGAGCTAAAACTTAGACCTTGAGAGAAGACCTTAGGCAGACTCCACAGGCAAAAGTTGGCTTTTAAAATATATCACAGGAGAGATACTGCCTGATAGCAAAAGCTGTCTGGCCAGCTACTGTCTTGCTCTTGCTTAGCCTCATAGAGGCAAAGTCAGGTCTCAGGCCTTGTCTAAGACTCCATCAAGGAAACTCTGGTCTAAGTAAGTGTCCCCAGCCCCACGTGGCAAGTAGACATTACACAGAGATCACTCCCAACTGATCTAAAGTCTGGCCATGGGCACTTAGTGCCGCCAAGACTTCCTTAAGCTGACCACCCTCATTGCAAAGAGGGGGTCTTGAGTAGTCATACTAATATCAGGGCAGTCCATCTCCCTGTGAACACTAAAAGTCATATACTCTCAGTCCTGCAGGCAAGAGTTCTGGGGTCTTACTTTTCTTTCTAGCCTCTCCATTGTCAAGACAGAAAGTAAATAATTTTGACCTAATCAAACACTACTATCTAATTATGTTTTCAGAGTTTTTACTATCACTAATTTTTAGTCAAACAAACCTGCTATACTCCTAATGAAAAGAAATTTTTAACTTTTAGTCACATTTCGCCTAAATTCAGACTCTGCCAACTGCTCTAGCCACCTCTATTCACTTTGCTATAAGCTTCAACCTGTCAGTTCCAGTCTTCCAGTCTCCCAGGTGGACCACCAAATATAAATCATTTCTCTAAAATCCCCTGTCTCTGAGTTTTTCATTCCAGCCTGCTTCTAAGATGAAGACCAACAAACGGCTCTGAGGTATTTTGACTCAACCCTCCCCACTTCCACAGCCACTGCTTCTGGAAAATTAAGACAAAACCCAAGAGCCATTTTCAGAGTCAATACAGCTCCAGAAAACAAAAATCACAGTCCTGACTCATACTCTACAACAAAATGAGCTGAAGAATCCAGCAGACATTTCCGTCCCTGTGTCAGCAGGAAGTAGCCATGCAGAGATCACGACAATCATGTCCACTATGTCCATTCCCTCCCCCCATAAAGCTGGTTTTCTTTTTATAATAAACAAAACGGTAAGATGTAAGGATTCCTGGAACTCCATGTAGCTGAGCCAACTCGGCTCAGGTGGGATGCACCTTGTATGGAGGCATGACCCTGGGCATGGCTACATAAACCCATACACACCCCTTCTCTTAAAAGAGACTGTGTGCATGTTTGGGGTCTCTCTCTCTGTCTCCTGATCTGTCCTGCTTCTCTGCTTCTGTACCCACCTGGGAACTCTCTTACATAAACTCTCATGTGGCCTTGGTAGTGTGTATCTCTTTTCACGCATGAAACTAACAAATATAGCATACATTAAGCAATTACTTTATTTGATAATACAAGAATAAATGGTTGCTTTGTAAATTTTATACATTTTTTTGTGTAAATTAGGAGTATCACCTAAGCACACACATTCCTGTTTGTTACTAATTTTCAACACACTAGGAAAAATTTTAGCATCTATTATGCTGTATCTATAGTAAGGATTCTACAACTGTGGTTGTATAAAAAAATAAAAATTTAACCAAAGAAGGCAATTTCTGTGTTCTTTTATTTTATTTTCTCTCCATTTCAACTATATCCATATTTAAAATCTGACTTCTTTATTGATTCTTTGGGAATTTCACATCATGAACCCCAGTTCCCTTACCTCACTATCCCTCATATCTTTCCCTAACCCCACAGCACCTCCCTAACAAAAGAAAACAAATGAAGCAAGAAAGCAAACAAAAGAAGAATAAACCAACCAACCAAACAACAAGAAAGAAACAGCAACAACACAAAACAGAACAAACAAAAGCCTTTCACTTCTCTTTCTGTCTCTCCAACTCCTGCTGATGGCATTGGGAGTCTCAGAGTGTCATACAGTATGCTTTTTGTTCTATCAGCTTTACTAGCAAATGTTGATTGCAATGAGTCATTGGTCTTGTTTGAGGCCCCTGATTTCTGGAGCACCATCATCACTAGATCCTCACTATGAATCCTCTGGGATATCCAGTGGTTGCTCCATGTCTGCGAGATCCTGAAGATATTGTTCAGAGGACCAGTCCCTTTGTGAGCTCCAGCAGATCTAAATAGGATAGGTGTTTGGGGGGCAGAGGTGAGACAAGGCCAGCTGTGGGCCTGGATGGGATCTGAGCTAGTCATTTCAGGCCACTGGGACCACTCAGTTCAGGCAAAGGGGTAGAGCCAATTCCCCTACCCTTGCCATCAGGGTCAGTTATTCCTCACTTGAGGTAAGAAGTGAGGCCATTTCTTCCAAGTGCAAGCTCTATTGTGAGGGTCAGGGCCAGTTCTTTTGCTGCAGTGTCCAGCAAAAGGTAGTGCCAATTTCCCTGGGCCAACATGGCATTCTGATTTCATGTGTCATGGTTCCTATGGCCTTCTTATGTGACACAGGCCTCAGACATTAACACAGATCCCAGCTGCAGCAGGGCCATGAAAACAGTCATGGTCATTGGCAGTAGCTTGGGCCTGAACAACTTCCTGACTCTGGGTGAAAGCATGGCTTTGGTGGCAGCATGACCTGGGACACCACCTAGGTCATAGTGAATTATATTCTTAAAGGCTCTACAAAAGAAGCTCTGAGGTATAATCTGATAACTCAAATTTGAAACAGATATTCCAGTTCATTGTATTGCAGAAAGCTGATGGAGCACACCATGGAAAGCCCAAGTCACATGAACACACAGGTTTTAGATGCAACATAGGAAAAATATTTTTAAAAAATCAAAGCATTTCTGAACAACATGACCCTGTGGTGTCCAAGGCAGAGTGGGAGTCTTCAACAGTGAAGATCCCAGGCTCAGTGTGGAATGAAAGGTGAGCAAGTTCCAGCCCCAGGCCTGCTAGGGAACTCATCCCAGAGGCTAGAGCCACAGTCCCAGTCTTGACCTCTTGGACAAGCCTGCCCTAAACCAGGACTGAGAGAAGCCTTCCCCAGAAATCCCAGGCATCACATCACAGATGACCAGGTCCCACCTTCAAGGAAGACTGCAACATTACAGAGGGACAGATATCTCTCTGAACAGCATGGCCATATGTTATCTGAGGCAGAGTGGGAGACAGTGAAGATTCAAGGTTTAGCACTGAATGGAAGGTGAGCAAGTTTGATCCCCTGCCCCCTATTTGACTTAACGAACAAGCCTGCCCGGGACCAAGGCTGAGGGAAGCCTTCCTCAGCCTTCCCAGGGGTCACATCACAGATGCCCAGGCCCTGCCTTCAAGGCAGGCTGCACCATCACAGAGGGACAGACATCTCTCTGAACAGTGAGGTGTCCAAAACAGATAGGGAGTGAGGATCCCATGATCTGTCTAGAGTAAGAAATTATGCAGACTCTGTGTCCACAGCAGATAGGAGACACATAACCCCTATAGCCACAACAAATTAATTTTCCACTAGGAACTGACTACGAGTGAAACAAGGAAGCAATGGGGAGACGTCAGTTCAAGAACACATATAACAATATAAAGAAAAACAAGAAACCACCAGAAGAAGCTGATGTCTCTACAACACCAAGACCTGAACAGAGCAATGAAGAGAAACTGGAAGGAAACAATAATACAAACACCCTTAAGAAGGTTATAGAAGCCTTAAAAGAAGATATGAAAAAGTCCCTTAAAAGAATAAAAGAAAAATAAAAAATAGAAGATGTGAACAAATCACTGAAAGAAAACCAAGAAAGAGAAATCCAACAATGAAAGAATCATTTCAGAAACTAAAAAATGAAATAGAAACAATAAAGAAGGCACAAAACAAAGCAAAGGCAGAAAGAGAGAATCTGAAGAAACAATCTGGAACTACAGATACAAGCATAGACAACAGAATTCAAGAGATGGAAGAGAGAATCTCTGGAGTGAAAGACTTATTAGTAGAAATAGATATATCACTCAAAGAAAACACCAAACCCAAAAGAGCTGCAACACAAAACACACAGGAAATTTGGAACACCATGAAAATATCAAAATTGAGAATAATAGGAAAGAAAGAGAATAGCAGTTCAAAGGCACAGATAATGTTTTTATTAAAGTCATAGAAGAAAACTTTCCCAATCTAAGGAAGAAAATGCATATAAAGATACAAGAAGTTTACAGAATAACAAATAGAGTAGACCCTCCCAAAAGAGTCTGCTGGTCATATAATAATTAAGCCACAAAACATACAGAACAAAGAAAAAAATATTAAGAGCTGCAAAGGAAAAGGGCCAACTTAGCTATAAAGGCAGACCCATCAGAATAAAGCCAGATTATTGAATGGAAACAATGAAAGCAAGAAGATCCCAGTCAGAAGTTATATAGATACTAAAAGACCATGACTGCCAACCCAGACTACTATATTCAGCAAAAGTATTAATCATCATAGGTGAAGTAAGCAAGATATTTCCAAACAAAGACAAGCTGAAACAATACCTATCTACAAATTCAGCACTACAGAAAGTACTTCAGGGAAAACTCTAACCTAAGAAACCCAGATACACCCATGAAACCACAAATATTTGATAATCCCACAGAAGAAAAAGCCTAAGAAAGGAAGTACACACAAACTATCACCAAAAATAACAGGAAGTAACAATGATTCATCATTAATATCCATTGACATCAATGGATTTAATCCACTTATAAAAAACACACCCTAACATGATGGATACAAAAATAAATGCAAACCTTCTGCTGCATAAAAGAAACATACCTTGAGGGTCAAACCCTAGACTCTGATCTCAGCTCTCTCTAGCAGACAGGAGCTAGAGTTTGGCTGTGAGGGGCTCCTATATCCACACCTAAAGAGGGAACCTTGCACAGCCCCACCTCCAACTGCAGCAGCAGAGAAGGACTGAGGACTTTGAAATTCAGACCTGACCCAGAGGGGAGCAGATTCTGGCTCCCGGACCACCACACTTACAGAAACTTGCTCTCAGGGTCCAGGATCAATTCCTAGACTCTGAACTCAGCTCTCCATAGCAGACAGGAGCTAAGGTTTGGCTGTGATGGTCTCCTCCAGCGACACCTAAAAGAGGGGACCCACCTCCAGGGCAAACTTCATCATCAGAGAAGGACTGAGGATTTGAAATTCAGATACCTGTCCAGAGCAGAGTCAGAGAATGAGCAGACCCCTTGCTCAGAGGAGATAGGAGACACACAAGCTCTCTTGCCACAACTGACTAGGAGCTGCCTAATTATGAACCACAGAAGCCATGGACAGATGCCAGTGCAAAAATACATATAACAATATAAAGAATAGCAAGGAAACACCAGAAGAAACCAGTGGTTTTAGAACTACAAGACCTGAACAGAGCAATGAAGTGGAAACAGAAGGAAACAACACCAAAAACACCTTTATGAAGATTATTGGAACCTTCAAAGAAGATATTAAAAAATTCCCTTAAAGAAATAGAAGAACATACAAACAAAAATTTGGAAGAGATGAATAAATCTTTGAAAGAAAACAAAGAAAAGGTAAAACAAAAAATGAAAGAAACATAGAAACATGTCAGGAACTAAAAACTGAAAGAGAAGCAATAAGAAAAGGCAAAAAAATGAGGCAAAGATGGAAATAGAAAACCTGAAGAAACAAGCTGGAACTACAGATACAAGCATAACCAACAGAATCCAAGAGATGGAAGAGAGAATCTGTGAAGTGGAAGACTCAGAAGCCGAAATAGATACATCAGTCAAATAAAATGCTAAAACCAAAAAAGCCATAACACAAAATGTTCATAAAATCTGGGACAAAATGAAAAGACCTAACCTGAGAATAATAGGAATGGAAGAGTGAGAAGAATACAAGCTCAAAGGCACAGATAATGTATTCAACAAAATCATAGAAAGAAACTTTCCTAACTTAAAAAATGCCTATAAAGATGCAAGAAGCTTACAGAACACCAATTAGATATGAACCCCCCAAAAAAGTCTGCTTGTCACATAATAATGAAGGCACACAACATACAGAACAACGAAAAAATTTGAAGAGCTGCTAAAGAAAAGGGCCAACTTACTTATAAAGGAAGACCCATCAGAATAACACCTGACTATTCAATGGAAACGATGAAAGGAAGAAGGGCTTGATCAGAAGTTATACAGACACTAAAGAGCATGGCTACCAACCTAGACTACTATATCCAGCAAAATTATCAATCACCATAGATGGAGTAAACAAGATATTTCATGACAAAGTCAGAATGAAACAGTACCTATCTAGCAATCCAGCCATCCAGAAAGCATTAGAGGGAAAACTCCAACCTAACGATCACAGATACACCAATAAAACCAAAAACAATCAATAATTCCACAGAACAAAAGCCCAGAGAAAGGAAATACATGGAAGCTACTACCAAAAATAGCAGGAAACATCAATCAGTGGTCACTAATATCCCTTAATATCAATGGACTCAACTCACTTATTAAAAGGCACACATTAACAAAATGGATTAAAAAAAAAAACAAAAAAACAGAAGTCATCCTTCTACTGCATACACGAAACACAACTCAACCACAAAGAAAGACACAGGCTCAGAGTAAAAGGTTAGGAAAAGATTTTCCAGACAAATGGTCCTAAGAAACAAGCTGGGGTTGCCATCCTAATATCTAACAAAGTAGACTTTAAGCTAAAAGCAATTAAAAGGGACCATAATGTACATTACTTATTCATCGCAGGAACAATTGGTCAAGATGAGATTTCAATCCTGAATATGTATGCCCCTAATATAAGGTCACCAACCCATGTAAAGAAACACTACTAAAGCTCAAATCCCACATCATTTCTTACACCCTAATGGTGGGAGACTTCAATACCTCACTTTCAACCCTGGATAAGTCAACCAGACAGAGAACTCAACAAAGAATTAAGGAGTCTAAGAGAGGTTATGATACGAATGGTTTTAATAGATATTTACAGAATCTTCCACCCAAATGAAAAGGAATATACATATTTCTCAGCTCCTCATGGAACTTTCTCTAAAATTGACCACATAATTGGCCATAAAGCAAATATGAGTAGATATTTAAAAAAATTGAAAATAATCACTGTATCATATCAGACCACCAGGGCCTAAAGTTAGAGCTCAATAACATCAAAAAATCCAAAAATCTTACCAATTCATGGAAACTAAATATCATTCAACTGAACCACCTCTGGGTCAAGGATGAAATTAAGAAAGAAATCAAAGACTTCCTAGAATTTAAAGAAAATGAATCCACAATGTACCCAAATTGTGGGGCACAATGAAAGTAGTCTTAAGAGGAATATTCATAGCATTAGATACATATGAAAAATCTAGAGAAATTCCACACTAGAGAGCTAATAGCTCAGCCAAAACTCTTAGAACAATTAGAAGCAAACTCACCTAGACAGAGTAGATGGTAGGAAATATTCAAACTTAGAGCTAAAATCAATACTATTGAAACAAAAAGAACAATAAAAAGAATCAATGAATCAAAGAGTTGGTTCTTTGAGAGAGTCAATAAGATAGATAAGCCCTTATCTAAACTAATCAAAAATCAGAGAGAGAGAGTATCCAAATCAACAAAATAAGAAATGAAAAGGGGGGCATAACAACAGACTCCCAGGAAATACAGAGAATTACCATGTCATACTTTGAAAATCTATATTTCACAAAAATGGAAAACCTAGAAGAAATGGACAGCTTTTTGGACAAGTACAATTTAACAAAATTAAATGAAGATCAGATTAATTACCTAAACAGACCTAAAACCTTAAAGGAAATTAAAGTTGTTATTAAAAGTCTCCTAAGTAAAAAAAAAAAAAAAAAGCCCAGGTCCAGATGGTTTCAGTGCAGAGTTCTAAGAGACATTTAAAGAACTACTACCATTACTCCTCCAACTATTTCACACAGTCGAAACTGAAGGAATATTGCCAAATTCCTTTTATGAAGTCATCATAACCCCAATACCTAAGCCACTCAAAGACACAACAAAGAAGGAGAATTACAGATCAACTTCTCTCATGAATATTGATGCTAAAATTCTCAACAAAATTTTGGCAAACCGTATACAACAATATATTAAAAATATCACCCACCACAACCAAGTATGTTTCATCTCTAAAATACAGTGTTGGTTCAACATATGAAAAACTGTAAATGTCATCCATCATATAAACAAATGGAAGCAAAAAAAAAAAACCACATGATCATATCCTTAGATGCTGAAAAAGCCTTTGACAAAATCCTACACTCCTTTATGATAAAAGCCCTGGAGAGATCAGGAATACATGGAAAATACCTAAATATAACAAAGGTGACTTACAAGAAGCCAATAGCCAACATCAAACTTAATGGAGAAAAACTCAGTGCAATCCCAGTAAAATCAGGAACTAGAAAAGGATGTCCTCTCTCCCTTTATCTATTCAATATAATTCTCAAAGTTTTAGCTAAAGCAATAAGAGAACTAAAAGAGATTAAGAGGATACAAATTGGAAAAACAGAAGTGAAACTCTCTCTATTTGCAGATGATGTGATTGCATACATAAAGTACCCACAGAATTCTCCCAGAGAACTCCTATAGCTGATGAACACCTTCAGCAATGTAGCAGGATAGAAGATTAACTTAAAGAAATCAGTAGCCCTTCTATAAACTAAAGATAAAAGGGTTGAAAAAGAAATAAAGGAAACATCACCCTTTATAATAGCTGCAAATAGCATTAAATACCTTGGAGTAACTCTAACCAAAGAAGTAACAGATCTATTTGAAAAAAAAAAGTTTAAGTCACTGAAGAAAAAAATTTAAGAGGATATCAGAAAGTAAAAAGATCTCCCATGTTCCTGGATTGGTAGGATCAACACTGTAAAAATGGCAGTCTTCCAAAAGCAATCTAGATTCAAGTAAATTACTATCAAAATACTAACACAATTTTTAACAGACATTGAAGAAACAATACTAAGTTTTATTTGGTTAATGGGAAAACCAGGATTGACAAAACAATTTTGCCCAACAAAAGGACGTCAGGAGGCATCACCATCCCTGACTTCAAGTTATACTATAAAGCTACAGTAGTAATAACAGCTAGGTACTGGCATAAACACAGACTTCTGGATCAACGGAATTGAATTAAACACCCAGACATTAATTGATACATCTATGAATACTTAGTTTTTGTCAAGGAGGTCAAAAATATTCAATGGGAAAAAATAGTCTCTTCAATTTTTGTTGGCATACCTGGATGGCATTATGTAGAAAAATGCAAGTAGATCCAAGCCTATCACACTTCTCAAATCCAAGTGGATCAAAGACCTCAACATAAGACCATTTACACTGAACTTAATAAAAAAGAAAGTGAGAAATACCCTCCAACACGTTGGCACAGGTGGTCACTTCCTAAATATAACATCAGTAACATTGACACTAAGAACAACAATCAATGAGTGGGACCTCCTGAGACTGATAAGTTTTTGTAAGGCAAAGGACTTAAATTAAAACAAAATGATAGCCTACAGAAGGGAAAAGATTTTCCCCAACCCTAAAAATGACAGAGAATTGATCTCTAAAATATATAGTGAACTCAAGAAACTAGAGCTGCAAACCCTAAATAACCCAATGAAAAAAATGGGGTTCAGAACTAAAAAGGAAATTCTCAGCAAAAGAATTACAAATGGCTGAAAGACACTTGAAGAGATACTCAACATATCTAGCCATTAGAGAAATACAAATAAAAACAACTTTGAAATACCACCTTACACCTGTCATAATGGCTAAGATTAAAAACACATCACAGCCTATGCTGAAGAGGATGTGGAGCAAAGGAAACACTGTTCCATTGTTGGTGGGATTGCAAACTTGTGCTGCCAATCTGGAATGCAGTATGACGGTTACTCAGAAAACTGGGAATCAATCTCCTCAAGGATCCAGCAATACCACTATTGGGCATATACCCTAAAGACACACATTTACACCCCAAAAGCTATTGGTGGACTATTTTCATAGCTGCATCATTCATAATAGCAAGAATCTGGAAACAACCTAGATGCTCCTCAACTGAGGAATGGATTAACAAACTGTGGTACATCTTCACAATGGAGTACTACTCAGCAGTTAGAAAAAAATGATATCCTAAAATTTGAAGGCAAATGGATGGATTTGGAGAATATCCTCCTGAGCGAGGTCACAAATCCAGAAGGATAAGCAGGGGATGTACTCACTCATTAGTGAACTTTACGTAATATCATTCTTTTTTCATTGAAAGATGATGGGTGAATTAAGTGATTTAAAACACATATACACACATACACATAAACACATACACACACACACAAAACCTTCTGGTTTGACTGTGGAATGGTTGCTTAGCAGGAATTTGTGGTAGCTATAGTGCATCTGTGGCCATTAGCTGTGACCTACTGTGCTTTCTTCATCTGTAGCTGAGCCTAACCTGGCTTTAGATGCTTTAGATTTTATTTTTTATATTTTATGTATTTTAGAGAAAAGAGAAGTTTTATTATTGTATGGCTTATTTTGTTTCCCATTTTTGATTTTGTGTTGCTTTTTGTTTTATTTTTTAGCTATCATGGATGTTTTTCTTTTTTTACATAAAGTTTCATATTGATTTTCAAAAAAAATAAAAAATAAAAATAAAAAACATCAGAGCATAGATATCAACACTGTGTTCAATAGCAGAGAATGTGTGGTGATGCCTTGTTAAATGGTATAAGTGATTTTACTGGATGTTACCTTTGAATATACTACATTTTATTACCAGGTAAGCAAAGTAATTATTTCTTTTTATAGATAAATCATAAATTGAACTTTATAGCATCTTTGAAAAACTGGGAGCATGACTTTATAGCATCTTTGAAAAACTGGGAGCATGATATTTCATGTGAAGAAAGTTTTCATTTTATATGAAAACACGTGATTACTAAGCTAATTAAAAATCAGTATAAAACTAAATCCAGCAATACCACTCTTGGACATATACCCCTAAATAAATATTCTTACCAGAAGGAAATTTGCTAAACCATGTTCATAGCAACATTATTCAATAATAGTCAAAATCTGGAAACAACCTAGATGTCCCTCAGCTGAAGAGTGGATTAAAAAATTGTGGTACATTTACACCATGGAGTACTACTAAGAAGGAAAAAAATTGTTATTCTGAAATTTGGAGGCAAATGGATGGATCTAGAAAATATCATCCTGGGTGAAGTAACACCAAACTGACAAACATGGTATGTACTCACTCATAAGTGGATTTTAGACATTGAAAAAAGGATAACCAGGCTACAATCCACAACCCCTGAACAAATAGGTAACAAGGAGGAATTTAAGATTAAGATATCCATGTACTCCCCTGAAAATGGGAAATAGAAAAGAGTTCCTGAGTAAATTGAGACCATAGAGGGGAGGGGGGCAAGAGGAGGTGGAAAAACATGAGGGAATGGGATGTTAGAGTGGGGAAGGAGGAACAGTGAGGGAGAACAAAGAAATAAATGTCTTGATAGAGGGAGCCACTGTGGGGTTAACAAGAAACCTGATGCTAGAAACATAGCCAAGAACTCACAAAGATGACCCTGGTTAAAAATTCAAGCAATAGTGGAGAGGGTTCCTAAATTGGTCTTCCCCATAATCAAATGGATGATCATCATAATTGTCATTATAGAAACTTCATCCTGTAACTGCTGGAAGCAGATGCAGAGATTCACAGCTAAGCAGTGGGTCAAGCTCCTTGTTCAACTGAAGAGAAGGAGGAGAGAGCATATGAGCAAAGGGGTCAAGAGCATGATGAGGAAACTCACAGAGAGAGCTGACAGGAGTTATTGGGAGCTCACTGACTCTAAAATGATAGCTTGGGAATCTACATCACACTGAACTAAGCCCTTCAAATGTAGATGACAAGTGAATGGTGTCGGCAGCTTGTGAGGCCTGTGACACTGAAGAGGGGGGAGTATGCAAAACTTATTCCTGGTGAATGAACTGGCTTCTTGGAGTCCGTTCCCTACAGAGGAACACCTTGCTTGGGAAGAGTCCTTACTCTTTCTGAGGAATGGATGGGAAAATGGGGTCAGGGAAAGTTGGAGGATGGGTGGGAAGAGAGGAGGAAGGAGGAATAGTGGTGGGTATGTTAAACTTTTTTTAGAAAAAGAAGGAAAGAAACAGTATAAGACTGTTTCATATCAGGTTTCTTATCACACTTCCTTTCTTCACACTTGAAATTTCATTTGTCACTCTGTAGTTTGACCCCTGCCAAGTACTGTTTTATACCTAGAGACTAGGGGATTTAATAACTATTTTTTTCCAAAATTATTACCAAACAGTAGAATCCTAATCAATAGTTTTGTTCACCCTCTCCCTTTAAATAAGTCCATCCTTTTTATAACCTATAAAACAAACCTCTTAAACTTACTGGCTCCAAAGTCATTTACTTAGCTCATCACACCAAAGAGTTGCTCGGAGCCACTTCTGCCTTTCTCTGGGAGCCTCTCCAGCTGTTGGCTGTAGCCTTGATGACCTAGGCAGGCTTCACTTAGTGGTCTAGAGATTGGTAGCTTGTTAGCCAAAACCAAGGGGACAACATGGTCTCATGTGGCCAGTGCTAAGTAGAAACAAATAAAAAAGGATATTCTGGGAAAGTGTGGTTTAGCGTTACCAAGTTGACACTTTACAAAGTACCACAATTCAGTGTACCACAATGTAGAGTTGCTAAAACACTAGACAATTATAATGTACACAATGTGGCATTAGAACACAAAGTACTGACTTTAAATGATTATAAGTGCAAGATTTTCTCTGGAGCAAAATCTTGAGTGTGCAGAAGATTAAAAGAGGTTATGACCTGGAAGACACTAATGTTCTTTCATATTAAAATTTTCACCCAATATTCAATTCACTCTTAAAATCTAAATATTCAAGTGAAAAAATGTATGTGTAAACAAAAAGTCAGACAAGAACCAGAACTACAGACAGATCATAAACAGAAAGAATAAGAAAATAAGAGATTAGAACAGAGAAATTTGAAAGGTATCACTTATCCCCAGACCTGTTTTTATATTTACTTGCCTTTTTACATATTAAAGGGATGTGTTATTTTTCTGTACAATCAACATTTAAATTCCTGTGGCTAGAAAGATGATTGAAGAAGGAGAAAAAAATGAACTTGCCAAGAAATCATGAGAAACTGAATTTGAATCAGGCCAATTACATATTATAACACAACATTCTATGACAGGCTTTTTACAAGATTTGTTTCAGAGCTGGAAATCTGGCAGTGCTGTCTATGTAGTGCGTGTAGCACTATTCTAATGTCGTCATGGTTTGTGTCAAGTGGATGACCAAAGAAGTCACCTTCAAAACCAATAGTTTCTGCCTACAATCAGAAACTCATTCAAGCCTCAGTAGGATTGTCCATTTACAATTATGAATATATAAAGCAATGCATTTTTAAGCTATGCTTCAAAACTCTTGAGTCCCTTTCTTATTCAAATAAAAGTTGACTTAAAAAGGAATTGTTAACTAAACCTGTTATTCCTGGAAACATATAATAAAAGCAGTCATTTTTATAATAATAGTTCAATAAGACTGAATTCATGAGAGCACTATCTTTCAAAAGCTAAACTTTTAGGCATTCCTGAGTGGTAAGAGTGGCCTGAGTGTGTGGCGCATCATGAAGTCAAGAAGCTTGAATTAGTAGCATGAAGAGACAAGCCTGATCCAGCTCTGTCTGACTTGAAGTAATTTCATTGCCACACATGAACCGTCTTAAGATGCCCAACAGTACATCTAGTAAGGAGCTAAATGCATTGAACAGTACAACCCTCTTAAACCCATCAGACGAGTGGGGTAGGCAACTATCTTTACCTCCAGGACACAGAGAAGAAGACAGAAAACAAAAACTTACCAGGGACAGCCCCATGACCAAAGTTCTATGGGACCCAACACAGGGCTAAGCAAACACACTGTGGCCAGCTGCTGCAGCCTTGGTCTGTGAAAGAAATGTAATTCTTTGTTACAGGGAAGACTCAGGAAGAATCTTCTCTGCTTCTAGGAGGGATAGGAGAGGTGTAAAATGTCTGAGTAATGAAAAATACCCAATGCAGCTCCCATGCCAGCCTGCTGTGGGATTATGCTCTTGTACACTACAAATGTGTCACTGTAAATATTTGTTTAATAAAATGGTGACTGGCCAGAAGCTAGGAAGGCAGGAAGTAAAGAGAGGGTGATCAGATCAGGAGAATTTTGGGAACAGGAAAAGCAAAGCAGACAACAGCCAGACCCAGAGGAAGCTAGACAAGAATGTTGCACTGAAGGTACCAAGCTATATGGCCAAACATGGAAAAGAATCATGGGTTAGTTTAAGAGTAAGAGTTAGGGGAGCAGGTGCTGTCTGCAGAGCATGTCCCAGTGCACTCCATAGCAGGCAGAGATAAACTCTGACTGCCATAGTCCCTCCAGCTGCTGCTGAGAGAGTCTGCATGGCAGCCACCCCACCTCCAATTGGTCAAACAGAGAAAGATTGAACACTTGAAATTCAGTCCCCTGCACAGTGCAGAAGTAGTGATGGAACAGACTTTTTCCTCACAGGTGACAGGAGACACACAAGCCCGAGTGCCAAAACTGACTAGGAGACACGTAATCGTGAACCACTGAAGCCATGGGCAGACGCCACTGCAAAAACTTACATAATAATATAAAGGACAACAAGATAACTTCAGAAGAAAGTGGCGATGCTACAAATACAAGACTTGAACTGAACAATGAACAGGAAACAGACGGAAGCAACACCAAAAATTCCATTTTGATGATCATCGAAGTTCTCAAAGAAGATATAAAAAATAGCCTTAAAGAAATAGAAGATAATACAAACAAAAAATTGAAAGAGATGAACAAATCTATGAAAGAAACATGCCAGGAACTAAAAGCTGAAATAGAAGCAATAAAAAAGGCACAAAATGAGGCAAAGATGGAAATAGAAAACCTGAAGAAAAAAGCTGGAACTACAGATACAAACATAACCAACAGAGTCAAGAGATAGAAGATAGAATCTCTGAAGTGGAAGACTCAGTAGCTCAAATAGATATATCAGTCAAAGAAAATAGTAAAACTAAAAAATCCATAACTCAAAATGTCAGGAAATCTGAGACACCATGAAAAGACCTAATTTGAGATTAATAGGAATAGAAGAAGGAGAAGAATACCAGCCAAAGGCACAGATAATGTTTTCAATAAAATCATAGAAGAAAACTTCCCTAGCCTGAAGAAGGAAATGCCTATAAAGATACAAGAAGCTTACAGAATACCAAATAGATATGACCCCCCCAAAAAGTCAATATGCCACATTATAATCAAGCCACAAACCATATAGAACAAAGAAAAAATTTTAAGAGCTGCAAAAAAAAAGGGCCAACTTACATATAAAGGCAGACCCATCAGAATAACGCCTGACCATTCAATGGAAATGATGAAAGCTAGAAGGGCTTGGTCAGAAGTTATACAGATGCTAAAACAGCATGGCTGCCAAACTAGAATACTATACCCTACAAAATTATCAATCACCATAGCAGAGTAAACAGATATTTCAGGACAAATTCAGACTGAAAGAATATCAATCTACCAATCCAGCACTACAGAGAGTATTAGAGGGAAAATTCCAACCTAAGGACCCCAGATACACCCATGAAACCAACCACAAACAATAAAAAATTCTGCAGAAGAATACTCCAGAGAAAGGAAAAACAAACAAGTTACCACCAAAAATGGCAGGAAATATCAATCAATGGTCACTAATTTCCCTTAATATCAATGGTCTCAACTCTCCTATAAAATGTCACACACTATCAAGATGGATACAACAGCAGAAGCCATCCTTCTGTTGCCTATAAGAACCACACCTCAACTGCAAGGACAGACACAGGCTTAGAATAAAGGGTTGGAAAAAGATTTTCCAGTCAAATGGTCCTAAGAAACAAACAGGGGGTGCAACCCTAATATCTAACAAAGTAGACTTTAAGCTAAAAGCAATTAAAAGGGACCAAGATGGTGACTACTTATTCATCACAGGAAAAATTGGTCAAGAGGAGATTTCAATCTTGAATATTTATGCCCCTAATATAGGGGCACCTACTTATGTAAAAGAAACACTGCAAAAGCACAAATCGCACATCAATTCTTACACCCTAATAGTGGGAGACTTCATTAACACATTTTGAACCCTTTATAGATCTACCAGACAGAGACTCAATAGAGAAATTAGGAGTCTAAAAGAGGTTATGGTGCAAATGGATTTAATAGATATCTACAGAAGCTTCAACCCAAATGCAAAGGAATATACATATTTCTCAGTTCCTCATGGAACTTTCTCCAAAATTGACCACATAATTGGCCATAAAGCAAATATCAACAGATACAAAAAAATGGAAATAATCCCTTGTAACATATCAGACCACCAGGGCCTAAAGTTAGAGTTCAACAACACCAAAACCCAAAGAAAGCCTACCAACTCACGGAAATTAAACAACTCTCAGCTGAACCATCTCTGGGTCAAGGAAGAAATTAAGAAAGAAATCAAAGTCTTCCTAGAATTTAATGAAAATTAATCTACAACGTACCCAAACTTGTGGGACACAATGAAAGCAGTCTTAAGAGGAAAATTCATAGCGCTAGATGCCTATATAAAAAATTTAGAGAAATCCCACACTAGAGACCTCACAGCTCAGCTGAAAGCCTTAGAACAATTACAAGCGAACTCGTCTAGAAGGAGTAGATGGCAGGAAATAATCAAACTTAGAGCTGAAATCAATACAATTGAAACAAAAAGAACAATGCAAAGAATCAATGAATCTAAGAGTTGGTTCTTTGAGAAAGTTAACAAGATAGATAAGCCCTTAGCCAAACTAATCAAAAAACAGAGAGAGAGTGTTCAAATCAACAAAATCAGAAATGAAAAGGGGGACATAACAACAGACCTCCAGGAAATCCAGAGAATTATGAGATCATACTTTGAAAATCTGTATTCCACAAAAATGGAAAACCTAGAAGAAATGGACAGCTTTCTGGAAAGGTACCATCTTCCAAAATTAAATGAAGATCAGATTAATTACCTAAACAGGCCTATAACCCTTAAGGAAACTGAAGCTGTCATTAAAAGCCTCCCCCAAAATAAAAGCCCTGTTCCAGATGGTTTCAGTGCCGAATTCTACCAGACATTCAAAAAAGAATTACTACCATTACTCCTCAAACTATTTCACACAGTAGAAACTGAAGTAATATTGCCAAATTCCTTTTATGAGGCCACAATCACCCTAATACCCAAGCCACTCAAAGACACAGCAAAGAAGGGGAATTAAAGAACAATTTCCCTCATGAATATTGATGCAAAAATTCTCAAAAAATTTTTGGCAAACAATATACAACAATGTATAAAAGACATCATCCAACACAACCAAGTAGGCTTCATCCCAGAAATGCAGGGCTGGATTAACATACGAAAAACTGTAAATGTTATCCATCATATAAACAAACTAAAGGAACAAAACCACATGATCATATCCTTAGATGCTGAAAAAGCCTTTGACAAAATCCAATATTCCTTTATGATTAAAGCCCTGAAGAGATTAGGAATACAGGGAGAATACCTAAATATAATAAAGGTGATCTACAAGAAACCAGCAGCCAGTATCAAACTTAATGGAGAAAAACACAAAGCAATCCCACTAAAATCAGGAACTAGACAAGGATGTCCTCTCTCCCTTTATCTATTCAATATAGTTCTTGAAGTTTTAGCTAAAGCAATAAGGGAACAAAAAGAGATTAAAGGCATACAAATTAGAAAAGAAGAAGTGAAACTATCTCTATTTGCAGATGATATGATTGAATACATAAGTGACCCACAAAATTCTTCCAAGGAACTGCTACAGCTGATAAACACCTTCAGCAATGTAGCAGGATACAAGATTAACTCAAAGAAATCAGTAGCTCTTCTATACACTAAAGATAGAAGAGCTGAAAAAGAAATAAGGGAAACATTACCCTTCATAATAGCTGCAAATAGTATTAAAAACCTTGGAGTAACTCTAACCAAAGAAGTAACAGAACTATTTGACAAAAATTTTAAATCACTGAAGAAAGAAATTGAAGAGGATATCAGAAAATGGAAAGCTCTCCCATGTTCCTGGATTGGTAGGATCAACATAGTAAAAATGGCAATTCTACAAAAGGCAATCTACAGATTCAATGCACTGCCCATCAAAATCCCAACACAATATCTTTTGGACCTTGAAAGAGCAATACTCAATTTCATTTGGAATAACAGGAAAGCCAAGATTGCCTAAGCAATTTTACTCAGCAAAAGAACCTCAGGAGATATCACCATCCCTGACTTCAAGCTATACTATAGAGGTACAGTAATAAAAGCAGCCTAGTACTGGCATAAAAACAGACTTGTGGACCAATGGAATAGAATTGAGGATCCAGGCATTAACCCAAAAACCTATGAACACCTGATCTTTGACAAAAAGGCCCAAAACATTCAATGGAAAACAGATAGTATATTTAACAAATGGTGTTAGCATAGCTGGATGGAAGTGTGTTGAAAAATGCAAATAGATCTGAGCCTGTCACCCTACACAAAACTCAAATCCAAGTGGATCAAAGACCTCAACATAAATCTAGCCATTTTGAACTTGATAGAAAAGAAAGTGGGAAATACACTTCTACAAATTGGCACAGGCGACCACTTCCTAAATACAATACCAGCGGCACAGACACTAAGACCACAATCATTAAATGGGATCTCCTGAAGCTAGGAAGCTTCTGTAAATCCAAGGACAGTGTCTATATGAGAAAATGACAGCCTAGAGAATGGGAAAAGATTTTCACCAACCCTAGAAGTGATAGAGGACTGATCTCTAAGCTATATAAAGAGCTCAAGAATCTAGAGCCCAAAACCTTGAATAACCCAATCAAAAAAATGGGGTTCAGGTCTAAAAAGGGAATTCTCATCAGAAAAATTATGAATGGCTGATAGGCAACTGAAAAAGTGCTCATCATCTTTAGCCATCACAGAAATGCAAATCAAAACAACTTTGAGATACCATCTAACACCTGTTAGATTGGCTAAGATAAAAGGCACAGATGACAGCCTCTGTTGGAGAGGATGCAGATCAAGGGGAACACTACTCCATTGTTGGTGGGATTGTAAGCTTTTTCAGCCACTTTGGAATGCAGTATGGCGGTTTCTCAGAAAATTGAGAATCAATCTGCCCAAAGACCCAGCAATACCACTTCTGGGTGTATACTCTAAAGATTCACAGTCACACCCCAAAGGTATTAGCTCAACTATGTTCATAGCAGCATTATTTGTAATAGCAAGAACCTGGAAACAACCTAGATGTCCCTCAACTGAAGAATGGATTAATAAATTGTAGTACAGCTACACAATGGAATACTACTCAGCAGTAAGAAAAAATGATATCCTAAAATTTGCAGGCATAAGGATGGATTTGGAGAATATCCTCCTGAGGGAGGTATCACAAACTCAGAAAGATATGCAGGGGATGTATTCACTCATTAGTGGTCTCTTAACAAACAAAGAAGAAAAAAGCCAAGCATGTCCAAGCTGCAAACCACAACCACTGAACAGCTTGGGATCAGAAACACCCTGGACTGACCCTTCGGATCCCATTCCACCTATAGGAACATCTGGCTCACTCTTGAGGGAGGGAGTACAAAACTGGATTTGCCAGGAGTGGAGACTGAACTAAGCATTATTGGTTCAGTGGGACCATGGGACTGTCTGCTGACTGCCCAGGGAGGAATTGGGGAGCTGTGGAGAAGGAAAAATGACCTGATGTGGTGGGAGGGGGAAGGGACCTTGAATAAAGATATACAGGGATAGAAAAAAAATTCAGAGGGAAAGCTGAACACAAAGTAATTTTATGTGTAGCAAACTTATTTGCATTATCACTCTTGATAAGTCATGCCTATGATTTTTATTTTCTTTATAGTTATTGTTAACTTATCAGCATTTTGAATTCATTTTACCATTTTTCTTGATAAATACAAAATAAATAAAGAAAAGAAAAAAAGAGTAAGAGTTAGCAAGTAATTAGTCTGAACAATTGGCTAGTTTATAATTAATAAAATTCTTCATGTGATTAATTGGGAATAAATACCTGCAGGTTGTGCTGGCCAGGAAAGAGAAACTTCTGATTATACTAGCTATTCTGTTTTACCAAGGAAACAGCTAGAGAGACTGAAATAAAATAGTTAAGTCATAAGAAGGTTTGCATGCAAAGAGATCCAGCAGCAGATAAGCAAACCGGACCCCTACATGCAATCTCACCAACCCCTCATTGACTCCTCTAGCCTATAAATTCCATTCCACTCCACAAATATTCCTATCCCCCAAAACCTCAACTGTTCCCTGAGACACAGCTCCAGACAGCCCTATCACAAGAGTTGAATTACCCTCCTCTCTGCCAGCTAGTCAGGTCAGCTAGGACAACCCCAGGTCTGGGCAACACTGTACAATCTATGCTCCCAAATCCATAAAAGATCCAGTTGCAGGTAAGCAAGCAGGACCCCTGTAAAAACTTGACTATCACCACTCCTACTTTATTCCCCCAATCCAACATTCCCCCCAACCTCAGCTGCTTCCTAAGACACAGACATTGGAGAGGTACTTCACAAGAGTTTCAGCACAGATCACAACTGCTCCTTGAGACACAGACTCCACTGGTTTTGATTTTTCCAAGAGCTCTAATTGCATCAAAAGCACTGATTGGACCAAAAATAGTTTCCTAAGATACAGACAATGCTTGCACAAATTTGAGGAAGAGATGTGTAGATGCCAGTACAAAAATATATTCAACAACATAAAGGATAATGTTGCAGCAGTGGAATCTAGTGGTTCAACAAAAGCAAGACCTGAACATCAAAATATAAAAGAAACAGAAAAATTACTTTAAATATATCTTTATAAAGATGATAAAAAGCTTTTGAAGAGGAAATTAAAGACAAATTAAAAAACTTCCATCAGGAAATAAAGGAGAAGACAAACAAAAAATTGAAGAAAAATCAATAAATCCCTTAGAGAAAATTTTTTTAAAAAGCAATTAAACAGGTAAAGGAAGCAAGGCAAGACTTAAAAACTGTAATAGAAACAATAAAAATGACACCAACAGAGGGAAAACTGGAGATGGAAAATCTGAGTAAATAAACAGGAACTACAGATACAAGCATACCTAACAGAAGGCAAGAGATGGAAGAGAAAACATCGAAGAAAAGAAAGATTTGTCAGTCAAAGAAAACATTCAGGCTGATAAATCATTATACAAAATATCCAGGGAATCTGGGATACTATCAAAAGGCCAAATCTAAAAATAATATAAATAAAAGGAGAATACCAGCTCAAAGGCACAGAAAATATATTCAACAAAATCATAGAAAACTTTTACAACCCCCAAAAATGTTAATGAAGATACAAGATACAAGAGGCTTACAGAATACCAAATAGACTAGAGCCCTAAAAAGGTCTACTTGCTACATAATCAAAACAATAAATATGCAGAATTTGAAAAAAAGAATTTTAAGAGCTGCATAGGAAAAAGGCCAAGTAATGTATTCAGACCAATCAGAATAACATTCAACTTTTCAATGTAGACCATGAAAACTAGAATGTATTGGACAGATGTTATAAAGTCACTAACAGACCATGGATGACAGCCCAGTCTACTCTACTCAGCAAAACTCTCACTCACCATAGACAGAGTAAACAAGATATTTCATGACAAAACCAGATTTATACAATACCTAACTACTACAACTCCATGCTCACAAAAAGTAGTAGAAGGAAAACTCCAACTAAGAAAGGTAGATACACCCAGTAAGTCACAAGTAATAGGTAATTCCACAGAAGAAACAAACAAAGAAGCATACACACACACACACACACACACACACACACACACACACACCAAAAATAACAGGAAATAACAATCACTGGTCATTAATACTTATTAATATCAATGAACTTAATTTGTCTATAAAAAGACACAGGCTAACACAATGGATACAAAAATGGAACCCACTCTTTTGATGAATACAAGAGACACATCTTAACTTTAAAGACAGACACTGGCTCAGAGTAAAGGGTTAGGAAAAAAACTTTTCAGTCATATAGACCTAAGAAACAAGCTTGTATAGCTATCCTATAAATCCAACAAAATAGACTTCAAACTAAAATCAATTAAAAGAGATCAAGATGGATATTACTCATCTTAGGAAAAAAATTCACCAAGATGAAGTCTTAATTCTGAACATTTATGCCTCCAACACAAAGGCACCTACATATGTAAAAGAAACACTACTAAAGCCTAAATCTCATATCAAACCTCACTTAATAATAGTGAGAGACTTCAAGACCTCACTTTCACCAATGGATAAGTCTACCAGACAGAAACTCAACAGAGAAATAAGGGAACTAACAGATGCTATGACTCAAATGGACTTAATAGATATGTACAGAACTTTCCACCCAAACACAAAGAAAAATAACCTTTTTCTCAGTACTCATGAAACATTTTCTGAAATTGACCATATACTCAATCATAAAGCAAATATGAATAGATACAAAAAATGGAAATAACTCCTTGTATCCTATTAGATCATCATGGTTTAAAGTTACAGTTCAATAACAACAAAAGCCACAAAAAGCCTATAAATTCATGGAAACTGAACATCTCTCAATTGAACCACCTCAAGGTCAATGAAGAAGTAAAGAAAGAAATCAAAGACTTCCTAGAATATAATAAAAATTAATCTAAAACATATTCAAACTTATGAAACAAAATGAAAGCAATATTAAAGGGAAAATTCGTACCTACCAGTAGATTCCTACAGGAAAAACCTAGAGAAATCTCACACAAGGGACTCAACAGCACAGGTGAAAGCTCTAGAACAATTATAAGCAAACTCACCTAGAAGGAGTAGATGGCAGGAAATAATCAAACTTAGGACTGAAATCAGTATAATAGAAACAAAGAAAACAATACAAAAAAAAAAAAACATGAATCAAAGAGTTGTTTCTTTGAGAAAATCAACAAGATAGACAAACCCTTATTTATACTAGGTAAATTGCAGAGAGAGAATATCCAAAATAAAAAAAAAATCAGAAATGAAAAGGGGACATAATGATAAAAAATATGACTTTATTCATAATAAAAAATAATAAAAATTAAAAGAAGTTCTCAATTGAGAAATATATTCATAGAATTTGCATATAGGCTATTCTATAGAGCATTTTTAAAAATAAGTTAATTACAAAAAAGGAAAAGGGGACATAACAACAGACACTTAAGAAATCCAGAGACTCCTTAAGTCATACTTCAAAAATTTGTGTTCAACAAAATTGAAAAACTCTAAAAGAAATGCATAGCTTTTTTTCTTCTCTTCTTTTTAAAATTGTGAATAAAGTCACATTTTCTATCCTTGTATATCCTTTTTCAAGATCCCTTCCCCCTTCCCATCCCCTCAGGTCACTCTCTCTTCTCCACATCTCCCCCTCTCCTCCCCAGCAAGGGCAGGAGGACCCAAGGTCACAATATTACTCAGTTCAGCATTCACTCCTGGCAGATCCAGTTTCCTCCCCCAACATCAAGACTGAGTCAGGTGTTCCTCTAGTGGGAATGGGATCCAAGGTGTCAGTCCAAAATGTTTCAGATCCCAAGCTGTTCAGTGGTTGTGGTTTGCAGAGTGGACATGCTTTGCTTTCGGCCTTTTTGTTTAGAGTCCACTAGTGAGTGAGTACATCCCATGCTTATCTTTCTGGGTTTGAGATACCTCGTTCAGGAGGATATTCTCCAAATCCATCCTTTTGCCTGCAAATTTTAGGATATTATTTTTTCTTACTGCTGAGTAGTACTACATTGTGTAGATGTATCACAGTTTGTTAATCCATTCTTCAGTTGAGGGACATCTAGGTTGCTTTCAGGATTTTGTTATTATGAATAATGCTGCTATGCACATAGTTGAGCTAATGCCTTTCGAGTGTGAATGTGTGTCTTTAGGGTATACACCCAAAAGTGGTATTGATGGATCCTTGGGAAGAGTAATCTGAGAAATCACTGTATTGCATTCCAGAGTGGCTGAACAAGCTTACACTCCCACCAACAATGGAGGAGTGTTCCCCTTGCTCCACAACCTCTCCAGCATAGGCTGTCCTCTGTGTCTTTTATCTTAGCCAATCTGACAGGTATATGGTGGTATCTCAAAATTGTTTGGATTTGCATTTCTCTGATGGCTAAAGATGTTGAACACTTTTTCAAGTGCCTTTGAACCATTCATAATTCTTCTGCTGAGAATTCTTTTTTTTAGTTCTGAACTCCATTTTTTTGATTGGGATATTCAAAGTTTTGGGCTCTAGTTTTTTTGAGTTCTTTACATATTTTGAAGATCAGTCCTCTATCACTTGTAGGGTTGGTGAAAATCTTTTCCCATTCTGTAGGCTATCGTTTTGTCCTATTGGCAGTGTCCTTGGCTTTACAGAAACTTCTCAGTTTCAGGAGGTCCCAATTATTGATTGTTGTTCTTAGTGTCTGTGCCACTGGTGTTATATTTAGGAAGTGGTTGCCTATGCCAATTCCTTGGAGGGTATTTCCCATTTTCTTTTCTGTCAAGTTCAGAGTGGCTGGGTTTATGTTGAGATCTTTGATCCACTAGGATTTGAGTTTTGTGCAGGGTGACAGGCTTGGATCTATTTGCATTTTTCTACATACTACCAACCAGGTATGCCAAAACCATTTGTTAAATATACTATCTTTTTTCCATTGAATGTTTTGGGGCTCTTTGTCAAAGATCAGGTGTTTATAGACTTTTGGGTTAATATCTGATCCTCAATTCTATTCCATTGATCCTCAAGTCTGTTTTTATGCCAGTACCAGGTTGTTTTTATTACTGTTGCTCTGTAGTATAACTTGAAGTCAGGGATGCTGATGCCTCCTGAGTTTCTTTTGTTAAGCAAAATTTTTTAGCAGTCCTGGCTTTCCTGTTATTGCTAGTGAAGTTGAGCATTGTTCTTCCAAGGTCTGTAAAATAGTGTGTTGAGATTTTGATGGGCAGAATGGACAGCTTTCTAGACAGGTACCACATAACAAATGTAAATCAGCATCAGATAAATTATCTAAATAAACCCTCAACCCCTAAGGAAATAGATGCAGTTATTAAAAGTAAAGTAAAAAAGTAAAAGTAAAAAAAGCCCAGGGCCAGAGGGCTTTGGTGCAGAATTCTATCAGAATTTCAAAGAGAACTAACAGTAATTCTTTTCAACACTAATTATTTCACACAATAGAGACCTAAAAGACATTGTCAGACTCTTTTCATGAGGCTACAGTCACTCTGATAACCTAACCACTCAAATATGCAACAAAAAAGAGAATTACAGGTCAATCTTCTTCATGAATATTGATGCAAAAATATACAATAAAATCCTGGCAAACTGAATTCAAGAACATATAAAAAAATTGTCCACCATGATCAAGTACTTTTCATCCCAGAGACACAGGAATAGTTCAACATACAAAAAACTGTCAATGAATCCATCATGTTAATAACCTGAAAGAAAAAGAACACACATGATTATCTCATTATATTCTAAAAAATAAAGCCCTCAAGCTTCTTGATAAAGGTCTTGAAGAGATCAGGGATACAAGGAATATACTGAAAAATAATAAAGGCAATATGCAACAAGCTGATAGCCAACATCAAACTATATGTAGACAAACCTAACAGGATTATAGTAAAATCAGGAACAAGACAGGACTTCTCTTCTCATATCCAATATAGTACTCAAAGTTCTAGCTAAAGCTATAATACAACTAAGGGAGACCAAGGGCATACAAGTTGGAAAGAAAGAACTATCACTATTTGCAGATAATATAATAGTACATATAAGTGACCCTCAAAATTCTATCAGGGAACATCTACAGCTGATAAACACCTTCAACAATGTAACTAGATATAAGACTAACTCAAAAAAAGAAATGGCCCTCCTATACACAAATGATAAAAGAGCTGAAAAAAAATTCAGGGAAACATCACCCTTTATAATAGTTGCAAATATTATCAAATATCTTGGAGTAACTCTAACAAAAGAAGTAAAAGACCTATATGACAAGAACATAATCATTGAAGAAAGAAATTTAAAAAGGTATCAGAAAATAAAACCAATGTGACATCTGTCTGGCATGTCTGCTCTGCTCTGAGAATTTTTGCAGTCTGGTAGCTTTGCCCACACTTCCTATCTGCCTTTAGTCAATCAGCTTTTTTATTAAACCCATAGGTGGGATAATTATTTAAAATGTAACACATAACCCCACTACATTTTCCCTTTTTCTCTTTTTAAAACAAAAGAACCAGAAATCTAATATCCTTTTCCCCCTATTACCTATAACAACTTATAACCAATACTGTAAACAAACACAAACATCCATAATCCATTTTTTGGGAATGTGGGTATAGGCTACTTCTTGCTGAATGGGGGTGCTAGCAATCCCATGGGGATCCAAAGAAAAATTTAGGATTATGAATAAATCTTTAGTGGAGTAGTTTCTAATGCTAAATAATCTCAGCCAGTCTCTTTGTAGTTGTTTTGAATGCAGAACTCCAGAGAAAACTTCAACAGAGGTGCTCTGAAATTCTGGATCATCTGGGCTATCTATTTGCAATGGAGACTTTTTAGGGGGTCTTCCTTGATCATACTTTATTTTCTTAACTCAAAATAAAACCACAACTTCTCACTTTCTAAAGAAATAAAAAGAAAACCTCTTTACCAAAGTAGCATATCTTTTGATTTCAGATTTAAAGTCAACTTATTTACAAATATATACATTGGATTAATCCATCAGCATTTATAATAAAATATCTTTTAACAACTTTAACTACTTCATTTATAGTCAAAAAATTTAAAGACATGACAATAACATACAGTATCCAGACACTCTTTGTATTTTCTATTACTATTTCTTTTTACTTTATTTCTTTTTTTAAGGACTTTATCTTTTTTCCTTTTATACTTTCCCTCTCAAGCCTGTGCATGTTTTAAACATACCCTAAACCATTTATAAGTCTTTTTTAAATCTGTTTCTGCTGTATATCTTTTATCTTTTCTGTTTCTGACCACACCTATTCTTGACTCGGGGGTTGATCCACCCTGCTCTCTTATTACTGTTTTCTTTCTATTTTTAATTATATCTTTAATCTGCCAAGGTTTGATTAAGAATTAAAGGCTTCATTAGGGTTGCTGACTCTACCCAGCTCCCTTTATTACTTTCTGTTTCTGACCAAACCTTTAATCTGCCAAGGCGTGGCTAAGATTAAAGACATCACTAAGGTGGCTGCCTGGCTCCTACTAGTTCCTAGTCTTACTTCATAGGATTTAGCTTTTTAGCAGAGTTACTGCTAGGGCCCACAGTTATTCTGGGGAATTATAGGTTCCATAAAATCACCAAGTAAAGCACTGCTGTCTGCTGCTTACAAACTCCATCCAAGTATCTGGCAACATGGCCTTCCATAAGACTCACAAGTGTTTTGTCTCTAAGGCAGAATCAGGGCAGTCTTGCTTAAACATCCTCCCATCTCTGCTTGCCTCAGGCAAACAGAGCTGATTGAAGAAAATGCTGCCATAAGAATTAGTCTTTGACTCTGTTCCTCTTTTGCCTGTGAGAACAGAAACTTTAAATCCACTATATGTGGCTCCTTGCTTGCATTGAGGCTCAGGAACTGGTCTTGATGAAGCTTTAATTTCATGCAGCAAACACACCATTTTGTAATTTAATCCAATACACCACTCATTCTTTACCACATTCCACTTGGAGGCACAACTTGGAAGCTGCTTTTGACTCTGTTTTTGTGCTCTAGAACCATTTTTAAGTTTTCTATAGCTTTAAGTAGGTATATATTATCTATGTTGGGCTGTCATTTGTTATTTAGGTTTCTGTCCCAGACTTTCTGGTCTAGACCAGAAGGTTTCCTGGCAGTTTGGCAGTCTGGCAGAAATACTTGCAGTCACACAGAAACAGAGTTGCTTACCTTAATTTTCTGCTGACTGACCTAGGATTCAAGCATATAACTTGATAACTCCTTCATCTTAACTCAGCCCATGTCGTTCAGCCATTCAGCTCAGTATCTTTTTTCAGAGCAGCACTTCAGCTTTTTTTTCTCTGCATTTCCTGGAAGCTCCAGTGACTCTGTAGGATCTGTGTGGTTTGTCTGCTCTGCTCAGAGATTTTTCCAGTCTAGTAGCTCCACCCACATTTCCTGTCTGCCTTCAACCATTTAACTTTTTATTAATCTCATAGGTGGGACAACTATTTAAAATGTAACACATAATTCTACTACAGGCAATCTTACGAAAAGCCATCTACAGAGTCAATGAAATCCACATCAAATTCCCAAAACAATTTCTTACAGACCGAAAAAGAACAATACTCATCTTCAGATAAAATTACAAGAAACCCAGGATTTTCAAAAACAATCCTGTTAATAACCAAACTTCAAGAGGCATCCCCATCCCTGATTTCAAGCTATATTATGGAGCTACAGTAATAAAAACAGCTTGGCACTGGCATAAAAACATATTTGAGGATCAATGGAATCAAACTGAAGACCTAGACCTTAATTCACCAACTATGAACACCTGATTTTTGACAAAGAAGCCAAAAATATACAATAGAAAAAGGATAGTATCTCCAACAAATGGTGCTATTATAACTGTATGGTGATATGTAGAAAAATTCAAATACATCCATACCTAGAACTCTCTACAAAATTCAAGTCAAAGTGGATCAAAGACCTCAACATAAATCCAGTTACTCTGAACTTAATAGAAAAGACAATGAAAAATACCTTTGTATGCATTGGCACAGGTGACTACTTCTTAAATATAACTCTAGTAGCACATACACTAAGAACAAGAATTAATAAGTGGGATCTCCTGAGACTGAAAAGCTTCTATAAGGCAAAAGATATAGTCAATAAGACAAACCAACAGTCTGCAGAATGAGAAAAAAACTCTTCACCAACCCTACATCTGACAGAGGAATGATCTCTAAAGTAAATAGAGAACTCAAGAAACTAGAGGCAAAATAAACAAAATAATCCAATTAAAAGGTGGGGTTCAGAGCTAAAGAGGAAATTCTTAACAGAAAAATTTTTTACTTATCGAATAAAGTCTCATTTGTTTATCCATATAGTCCCTTGTTCAAACTCCCTTCTTCCTCCCTGCCTGTCCTGATCACTCTCTCTTTTTCCCTTCTCCTCATCTCTACAGGAAGGACAGGAAGTCCCAAGGTGGCTCAGTTCAGCATCCACTCCGGGCAGATCTGCTTTCCTCACCCCAACATCAAGACTGGGTCAGGTGTTCCACTGGAGAGAATGGGCTCTCAGGTGCCAATCCAAGGTGACTCAGATCTCAAGCTTTACAGAGGGCATGCTTAGCTTTGTGTTGAAAGTCCACTAATGAGTGTGTACATGCCCTGCTTATCTTTTTGGGTTTGTGATACCTCACTCAGGAAAATATTCTCCAAATCCAACAATTTGCCTACAAACTTTAGGATATCATTTTTTCTTACTACTGAGTAGTACTCCATTGTGTAGATGTACCATAGTTTGTTAATCTATTCTTCAGTTGAAGGTCATCTAGGTTGCTTCCAGATACTTGCTATTACAAATAATGCTGCCATGAAAATAATTGTGTTAATGCTTTTGGGGTGTAAATGCACAACTTCAGATTATACACCCAATAGTAATATTGCTGATTCCCAGTTTTCTGAGAAACTGCCATATTTCATTCTAGAGTGGCTGCACAAGTTTACACTCCCACCAACAATGGAGGAGTGTTCCCTTTGCTCCACATCCTTTTCAGCATTGGCTGTTATCTGTGTTTTTAATCTTAGCTATTCTGACAGGTGTAAGGTGGCATCTCAAAGTTGTCTGGATTTTCATTTTTCTGATGGTTAAAGATATTGAACACTTTTTCAAGTACCTTTCAGCCATTTATAGTTCTTCTGCTGAGAATTCCCTTTTTAGTTCTGAACGCATTTTTTAATTGGGCTATTTAGGGCTCTGGGTGCTAGTTTCTTGAGTTCTCTATTTTAGAGATCAATCTTCTGACACTTGTAGGGTTGGTAAAAATCTTTTCCCATTTTGTAGCCTGTCATTTTGTCCTATTGACAGTGTCCTTGGCCTTACAGAAGCTTCTCAGTTTCAGGAGGTCCCAATTATTGATTGTTGTTCTTAGTGTCTGTGGTACTGGTGTTATATTTAGAAAGTGATTACCTGTGCCAATGTGTTTGAGGGTATTTTGCACTTTCTTTTCTATCAATGTCAGTGTGGCTAGGTTTATGTTGAGGTCTTTGATCCACTTGGATTTGAGTTTTGTGTAGGGTTTTGCATTTTTCTACCCACTACCATCCAAATATGCCAATGCCATTTGTTAAAGATACTAATCTTTTTTCCATTGAATATTCTGGGCCTCTGTGTCAAAGATTAGGTGTTCATAGGTTTTTGGGTTAATGTTGGGATCTTTGATTCGATTCTATTGATCCAGAAGTCTATTTTTATGCCAGTACCATGTTGTTTTTATTACTGTAGCTCTATAGTATAACTTGAAGTCAGGGATGGTGATGACTTCTGATGTTCTTTGATTGAGCAAAATTATTTTGTTGATCCTGGATTTCCTGTTATTCCAAATGAACTTGAGCATTGTTCTTTCAAGGTCTGTAAAAAAATATGTTGGAATTTTGATAGGAATTGCATTGAACCTGTAGATTGCTTTTGTAGGATTATCATTTTTACTATGTTGATCCTACTTATCCAACAGAAGAATTTCAAATGACTGAAAGACTCTTAAAGAAGTGCTCAAAATTGTTAGCCATCAGACAAATGAAAATCAAAACAGCTTTGAAATACTACCTTACTCCTTTCATAATGGCTAAGATTAAAAATACAGGTGACAATTGATACTCTATGGGATGTGGAGCAAGGGGAACACTTTTCCATTGCTGGTGGAAATGAAAACTTTACAGCTACTTTGGAAATCCATTTTTCGGTTCCTCAGAAAACTAGAATCAATCTACCATATGATCCAGCAATATCACTCTCAGGCTTATACCCAAAGGGTGAGCATGTCTAGCTGAAGAGACGGAGGAGAGATTATATGAGCAAAGAGATCAGAATCAGGAGGAAGAGACCCACAGAGACATCTGACTCAAGCTATTGGGAGCTTATTGACTGAAATGACAGTTGAGGAAATTTCATGGAAAGAAACGAAGTTCTTCAAATGTAGATGACAGTCAAATGGTATGGGCAGTGTATGGAGCCTCTTGTAGTAGAATCATAGTTTATTCCTGGTACTTAAACTGGCCTCTTGGAGCCCATTATCTATAAATGAACACCTTATTCAGCCCTGATACTGAGGGAGGGGATTGGTCCTACCTCAACTTGATAGACCAAATTGACTCACCTTAGTAGTCTTTGCCCTTCCTAGGAAATGGATGAAGGCATAAAGGGGTGGGGAAGAGGCTGGGAGAACTGGAGGAGAAGAGAGAGGGGCAACAGTGGAGGGTATGGAAAATATATCTTTAAATGGACATAAAGAGAGTTTGAATGCAAACTGAAATGCCAAAGCTATTGATATAAAGTATGAAACAATTACCATGCCCATACACACAAAGAGAAGCTCATCAGCTTCACACACACACACACACACACACACACACACACACACGTACAATATCACTGATGACCTATTGCTTATAGTGGAATTCCACCCCACCCCTTCTCTCTCTCTCACACACACACAATATCACTGAAGGCCTAATTATTTACTATGACTTTTACTGAGTTCCTAATTTTTATTATTTAATAAAATTTGCTGTTACTAACAGTGAAAACACAGTTAAAAGAACCCAATCAAGTGTTAGGATAAGATTCAGTTATGGCAGGAACAGATAAGAGTCATATATGGCAGAATACTGAATGATCAGACTGGAACTTAAAGCAACTGTGGGTAACTGCCTTACTAGGGAAAAAAAAATGTATAAGAACAAAGGAAATTTCATTTTATCATGTTGTTTATACCTTTAATTTTCTTTTCCTGGATTTTTGCATTTGACATTGTTTCCAGTATAATGTTTCTCAGTACAAGGAATATCCTTGCTTCATTCTTGATCTTCATGGAGTAACTTGGAGTTTCCTCTACTGATGCTAGTTGCATACTTTATAAACTTAAATTGATTGATTGACTGACTTGTATATTCATTTATATATGTGTCTATTCCATAGCATGCATGTAGAAGTCCAAGAGCAACCTGTTTTTTTTTTTTTCATTTCACTGTGTGGGTACTTGTGATGCATTGCATGTGTATGATGTATGTGTGTGTGTTATTTAAATATTTTTTTATCAAATTTAGGAAGTTTCTTTTTCTAGTTTATTGAGAAATTTTGTAAGAAATGAATCATATTTTTTCAAATTGTATTTTGGTCAATATATTCATTACATCTAATGATACAATCTTGAATTTTTTCTTTTTCAGCCTGTTGATAACATAGATTGCATTAGTTGATTTTTTTTAATACTGAGATAATCCTGAACACCTGGGATGAATACTGTTTGGTGATGACATTTATACATAGTTTCCTATTTGTTGGTTGACTAATTTTAGAACTGTAATGTCTATGTTTATAAGAGTATTGATCTGTGGTTTTCAGTTCTTATAATATCTTTTCTTGGGCACCAGAGTCATGCTGGCCTTATAGAACGAACATAGAAATATTTACTTTGATTTTGTCTTGTGAACCTGATTATGGAGGAATAGGTTAATTCCATCTGTAGATATTAGATTCATCAGTGAACTTATGAGAATGGCACTTTATGTTTTAGTTGGTTATTATTTATTAACTCAAGTTCTAGATACAGACTTATTTAGAAAATATATTTATTTTCTAATTGGTCATACTCCACATACCTCATGGGTTTTCCTTTTTTATTGAACCTGAGGCATTCTTCATAATTCTGCACATGAGCTCTTAGCACACATTTATGTGTTTTTCCATATAAACATAAACTGGAAGTTGCTGGAATTACCTGGACAGTTCTAAGTACGATCAGGTAGATGGCTCCTATAGATTAGTATCAGAAGCTATTTTCAGGGAAATCTCATGATTAATAGAAATTCATTGCCCTATTTGAAAGAAATTACTTGTTAGGATGGAAGAATCCCCTTTCTTCTAGGATGAGCAGGTTCTAGATTTTTCTGCAGCTCAAGCACTTGGCTGACTTCTCTGTGTAAATCAAGAGCACTCAGTTATTTCTTCCCAACTCTTGAAGCATTAGGTGAAGCTTTTGTATTTAGCAGCTTTTATAATGGCAAAGAGCATGGTCTTTAGCATTGAAAACCCAGATATGAACCCAACATGTAAATTCATAAATGTACTTATTTGGCAAACCAAATTTGAAAATGATTAAAGGCCTGGCTTATATTTGATAATTTATTTTAATAATAATAAAAATAAAATAATGGTCTTTACATGAAGTATCTCATTAAAATTTATATTACTCTTGTGGCAAAATTGTTATTATTATCCTAATAATCAGATGAGAAAACTGAGGCTTGGGGAATAGAATTATTTGTAAGACTTTTCAGTTAACAGCAGATCATTAATAAATAGCATCAGACCTGGGCTTAGTATACCCACCATATATTCAAACCAACATCCAACCTTTCATTGTGAATCTAACTGAATAATGTAAATCATCACAGAAGGATTAACATTGTTAAACAAAAACATGGCTGGTAAGTAACAAAATGACAGTGAGACTCTTCATGTAAAGATTAATAGGGTAGAACCAATATCTAGATAGCAAGAATAACAGCCTGAAGAAAAGCCAATATCCTCACCAGATCTTCTTGATCTCAGCAATAAAATGGCAGAAAGATGATAATGTCACAGAGGGAGGTAGTGCTGTCACCCAGACAACATGAAGGAGACCAGTCATCTTGTACACACACATTACATGTGAACAATAATGTGTACCAGCCAAAGTCTTGTGAAATAAATTCAAATTAAAGAATAGCTCTTTTTAGACAGGCACTTAAGGAGATACTACTTAACAAGACAAGAGAAGAAAAGATAGTAAATGAGAGATGGGGGAAGGGGAGCGGAAAGGAGGGGAGAGGAAGGGAGGAGAGGGGAGGGGAGTGGAGGGAGGGGAGGAATAGAGAGTTTTTTAAGAAATTCCTGAAGGGGTATAGAACTAACAGAAGGCACTCTGGTGTTTAATCATCAACCTGATGGGTCTAAATTTAAAGTTCCTGCAAAGTATATCAAGGAGCTGAGAACCAAAGGAAATAGGAAATAGGAGAAAGAAATGCAGTAGCAAGTACAGACAAAAACATGAAAAAAACAGAGCAATAAAATGAATCAACAATAGTCTACTATAATCATAGACCAGGGTCTTCCTTGACCATCATCAGAGAAGCTTGCTCTTGTCATAGATGGGAACTAACTCAGAGATAGGAACTCACAAGTGGGAAAAGTTTGGAGAATGAGAAACTTTGGAACACTCAGTCCTAAATGGGTTGTCTTCATCAAATCCACCCTCTCTTTGCCCCTTCCCACACCAATGCTCAGGGGACTCCACAGAAGAGAAGACAGAAAGATTGTAAGAGCCAGTGGTGATGGATGACTCCAAGGAAAAGGTGTCACCAGACACAATAGGACGCACATACAGATGAACTCACAGAGCCTATAGTGGCATGCACAAGGCCCACAAAAGTTCAGTCTCTGTGTATTTCTTGTATGTTTTATCTGTTATTGCTTTGTTTAAACATTTGTTATCTTTACTGGTCTTTTGATTGTTTATTATGGTTTACAATTTTCAGGGTTTTTTTTTTTTGTGTGTGTGTGTGTGTGTGTGTGTTTGGTTTTTGTTTGTTTGCCTGTTTGTTTTCTAAAGAGAAAGAAAGTAAGGACTCAGTTGGGTGGGGAGGCAGATTACACCTGGTAAGAGTTTGGGGAGGGAAACTTTGATAAGAATATATTGAATGATAAAAATTTACTTTCAATAAAAAGTATAAAAACAGGCTTCCGGGACCAAGTGCTGTCTGCAGAGTCCCAGCGCACTCTGGAGCACGGGCAGATAAACTCTGCCGGTCATCATACCCACAGCTCCAGCTGAAGGAATTTGCATGGCTACCAACCGCCACCTCGAACTGAGCGAACTGACAACTACAGGGGTCTCTGAAGGACAGATTCAGAACCCGCCCAGAGGTGAGGAGGGGTCACCAGGCCCAAGCACCTATATTCCAGCCAGGGAGGGAGAGCTGAGCTCTCATTGGTTCCAGTTCTGCTTCTGGGACCAAGTGCTGTCTGCAGAGTCCCAACGCACTCTGGAGCATGGGCAGATAAACTCTGCCTGTCACCATACCCACAGCTCCTGCTGAGGGAATTTGCATGGCTACCCAATGCCACATAGAACTGAGAGAACAGACAACTACAGGGTCCCTGAAGGGTAGATTCAGACCCTGCCCAGAGAGGTGACAGGAGGCACATAAGCCCGAGAGCCACAACTGACCAGGAGCCATCCAATAGTGAACCACTGAAGCCATGGGCAAAAGTCAGTGCAAAAAATTACATAATACTACAAAGAACAACATGGTAACTCCAGAAGAGAGTGGCAATCTTACAAATACAAGACCTGAACTGAGCAATGAAGAGGAAACAGAAGGAAGCAACACCAAAAATTCCTTTCTGATGATCATCGAAGCTCTCAAAGAAGATATGAAAAAAAGCCTTAAAGAAACAGAAGAAAATACAAACAAAAAATTGCAAGAGATGAACACATCTATGAGAGAAATATGCCAGGAACTAAAAGCTGAAATAAAAGCTGAAATAGAAGCAATAAAAAAGGCATAAAATGAGGCAAAGATGGAAATAGAAAACCTGAAGAAAAAAGCTGGAACCACAAATACAAGCATAACAAACAGAGTTCAAGAGATGGAAGATAGAATTTCTGAAGTGGAAGACTCAATAGCTCAAATAGATATATCAGTCAAAGAAAATAGTAAAACTAAAAAAGCCATAACTCAAGATGTTCAGGAAATCTGGGACACCATGAAAAGACCTAATTTGAGAATAATTGGAATAGAAGAAGGAGAAGAATACCAGCCAAAGGCACAGATAATGTTTTAAATAAAATCATAGAAGAAAACTTCCCTAACCTGAAGAAGGAAATGCCTATAAAGATACAAGAAGCTTACAGAACACCAAATGGATATGATCCCCCAAAAAAGTCAGCGCGCCACGTTATAATCAAGCCACAAAACATATAGAACAAAGAAAAAATTTTAAGAGCTGCAAAAGAAAAGGGCCAAATCACATATAAAGGCAGACCCAACAGAATAACGCCTGGCCATTCAATGGAAACGATGAAAGCTAGAAGGGCTTGGTCAGAAGTTATACAGATGCTAAAGCAGCATGGCTGCCAAACTAGAATACTATACCCTGCAAAATTATCAATTACCATAGATGGAGTAAACAAGGATTTCAGGACAAAGTCAGACTGAAAGAATATCTTTCTAACAATCCAGCACTACAGAGAGTATTAGAGAGAAAACTCCAACCTAAGGACCAAGATACACCCATGAAATCACAAACAACCAATAAGTCCACAGAAGAATACCCTAGAGAAAGGAAATACAAACAAGTTGCCACCAAAAATGGCAGGAAATATGGATCAATGGTCACTAATTTCCCTTAATATCAATGGGCTCAACACTCTTATAAAGCATCACACACTAACAAGATGGATACAACAACAGAAGTCATCCTTCTGTTGCCTACAAGAAACACACCTCAACCGCAAAGACAGACACAGGCTTAGAATAAAGGGTTGCGAAAAGATTTTCCAGTCAAATGGTCCTAAGAGAAAAGCAGGGGTTGCAATCCTAATATTTTAAGCTAAAAGCAATTAAAAGGGACCAAGATGGTTACTACTTATTCATCACAGGAAAAAATTGGTCAAGAGGAGATTTCAATCTTAAATATTTATGCCCCTAATATAGGGGCACCTACTTATGTAAAAGAAACACTGCTAAAGCTCCAATCCCACATCAATTCTTACACCCTAATAGTGGGAGACTTCAATACCCCACTTTCAACCTTGGATAGATCAACCAGACAGAGCCTCAACAGAGAAATAAGGAGTCTAAAAGAGGTTATGATGCACATGGATTTCATAGATATCTACAGAACCTTCCACCAAAAGGCAAAGGAATATACATATTTCTCAGCTACTCATGGAACTTTCTCCAAAATTGACCACATAGTTGGTCTTAAAGCAAATATCAGCAGATACAAAAAAATGGAAATAATCCCTTGTAACATATCGGACCACCAGGGACTAAAGTTAAGTGTTCAACCACATCAAAACCCAAAGAAAGCCTACCAACTCATGGAAACTAAACATCACTCAGCTGAACCATCTCTGGGTCAAGGAAGAAATTAAGAAAGAAATCAAAGTCTTTCTAGAATTCAATGAAAATGAATCTACAACGTACCCAAACTTGTGGGACACAATGAAAGCAGTCTTAAGAGGAAAATTCATAGCGCTAGATGCCTATATGAAAAACCTTGAGAAATCACACACTAGAGACCTAACAGCGCAGCTGAAAGCCTTAGAACAATTAGAAGCAAACTCACCTAGAAGGAGTAGATGGCAGGAAATAATCAAACTTAGAGCTGAAATCAATACAATTGAAACAAAAAGAACAATACAAAGAATCAATAAATCTAAGAGTTGGTTCTTTGAGAAAGCTAACAAGATAGATAAGCCCTTAGCCAAACTAATCAAAAAACAGAGAGAGAGTGTTCAAATCAACAAAATCAGAAATGAAAAGGGGGACATAACAACAGACCCCCAGGAAATACAGAGAATTATCAGATCACATTTTGAAAATCTGTATTCCACAAAAATGGAAAATCTAGAAGAAATGGACAGCTTTCTGGACAGGTATCATCTACCAAAATTAAATGAAGATCAGATTAATTACCTAAACAGGCCTATAACCCTTAAGGAAATTGAGGCTGTCATTAAAAACCTCCCAAAAAATAAAAGCCCTGGTCCAGATGGTTTCAGTGCCGAATTCTACCAGACATTCAAAGAAGAATTACTACCATTACTCCTCAAACTATTTCACATAGTAGAAACTGAAGGAATATTGCCAAATTCCTTTTATGAGGTCACAATCACCCTAATACCCAAGCCACTCAAAGACACAACAAAGAAGGAGAATTACAGACCAATTTCCCTCATGAATATTGATGCGAAAATTCTCAACAAAATTTTGGCAAACCGTATACAACAATGTATAAAAGATATCATCCATCATGAGCAAGTAGGCTTTATCCCAGAAATGCAGGGCTGGTTTAACATTCGAAAAACTGTAAATATTATCCATCATATAAACAAACTAAAGGAACAAAACCACATGATCATATCCTTAGATGCAGAAAAAGCCTTTGACAAAATCTAACACTCCTTTATGATTAAAGCCCTTGAGAGATAGGAATACAGGGAGAATACCTAAATATAATTTAGACGATTTACAAGAAGCCGACAGCCAGTATCAAACTTAATGGAGAAAAACTCAAAGAAATCCCACTAAAGTCAGGAACTAGAAAAGGATGTCCTCTCTCCCCTTATCTATTCAATATAGTTGTCGAACTTTTAGCGCAAGCAATAAGGGAACGAAAAGAGATTAAGGGCATACAAATTGGAAAAGAAGAAGTGAAGATATCTCTATTTGCAGATGACATGATTGTATACATAAGTGACCCACAAAATTCTTCTAAGGAACTGCTACAGCTGATAAACACCTTTAGCAATGTAGCAGGATACAAGGTAAACTCATAGAAATGAGTAGCCCTTCTATACACTAAAGATCGAAGAGCTGAAAAAGAAATAAGGGAAACATTACCCTTCATAATAGCTGCAAATAGTATTAAATACCTTGGAGTAACTATAACCAAAGAAGTAACAGTCCTATTTGACAAAAATTTTAAATCACTGAAGAAAGAAATTGAAGAGGATATGAGAAAATGGAAAGATCTCTCATGTTTCTGGAGAGGTAGGATCAACATAGTAAAAGTGGCAATTCTACCAAAGGCAATCTACAGATTCAATGCACTGCCCATCAAAATCCCAACACAATATTTTTTGGACCTTGAAAGAACAATACTCAACTTCATTTGGAATAACAGGAAAGCCAGGATTGCCAAAACAATTTTATTCAACAAAAGAACCTCAGGAGGTATCACCATCCCTGACTTCAAGCTATACTATAGAGCAACAGTAATAAAAACAGCTTGGTACTGGCATAAAAACAGACGTGTAGACCAATGGAATAGAATTGAGGATCTAGACATTAACCCAAAAACCTATGAATACCTGATCTTTGACAAAGAGGCCCAAAACATTCAATGGAAAAAAGACAGTATATTTAACAAATCGTGTTGGCATAGCTGGATGGAAGTGTGTAGAAAAATGCAAATAGATCTGAGCCTGTCACCCTGCACAAAACTCAAATCCAAGTGGATCAAAGACCTCAACATAAACCCAACCACTTTCAACTTGATAGAAGAGAAAGTGGGAAATACACTTCTACAAGTTGGCACAGGCGACCACTTCCTAAATATAACACCAGTTGCACAGACACTAAGACCAACAATCAATAAGTGGGATCTCCTGAAGCTGAAAAGTTCACTGTCAATGGGACAAAATGCCAGCCTACAGAATGGGAAAAGATTTTCACCAACCCTACAAGTAATAGAGGACTGATCTCTAAGGTATATGAAGAGCTCAAGAATTTAGAGCCCAAAACCTTGAATAACCCTATCAAAAATGGGGTACAGATCTAAAAAGGGAATTTTCAGCAGAGGAACTACAAATGGCTGAAAGGTACCTGAAAAAGTGCTCTTCATCTTTAACCATCAGAGAAATGCAAATCAAAACAACTTTGAGATACCACCTAACACCTGTTAGATTGGCTAAGATAAAAGGCACAGATGACAGCCTATGTTGGAGAGGATGTGGAACAAGAGGGACACTCCTCCATTGTTGGTGGGATTGTAAGCTTGTTCAGCCACTCTGGAATGCAATATGGCGGTTTCTCAGAAAATTGAGAATCAATCTCCCCAAGGACCCAGCAATACCACTTCTGGGTGTATACCCTAAAGAGGCACATTCACACTCCAAAGGTATTAGCTCAACTATGTTCATAGCAGTATTATTTGTAATAGCAAGAACCTGGAAACAACCTAGATGTCCCTCAACTGAAGAATGGATTAACAAACTGTGGTACATATACACAACGGAAAACTGCTCAGCAGTAAGAAAAAATGATATTCTAAAATTTGCAGGCAAATGGATGGATTTGGAGAATATCCTCCTTAGGGAGGTATCACAATCTCAGAAAGATAAGCAGGGGATGTACACACTTTCTAGTGGTCTCTAAACAAGCAAACAAGAAAATATGCCAAGCATCTCTAAGCTGCAAACCACAACCACTGAACAGCTTGGGATCAGTAACACCCTGGACTGACCCTTTGTACCCCACTCCAGCTATAGGAACACCTGACTCACTCTTTTGGGAGGATGGAAAAAACTGGATTTGGTCAGGAGTGGAGACTGATCCAAACATTATTGGGTCAGTGGGACCATAGAACTGTCTGCTCCCTGCCCAGGGAGGGGATGGGGAGTTGCAGAGAAGAAAAGTGACCTGATGTGGTGGGAGGGGGAAGGGACCTTGAATAAGGATATACAGGGATGGAAAAAAAATATTCAGAGGGAAAGCTGAACACAAAGAAAATATATGTGTAGCAATCTTATTTGCATTATCACCCTTGATAAGCCATGCTTATGTTTCTTATCCTCTTTATAGTCATTGTTAAGTTTTCAGCATTTTAAATTCATTTTACTGTTTTTTGATAAATACAAAATAAATAAAGAAAAAAATATATATATAAAAAAGAAAGAATGGGAAAGAGAGAAAGGGTTCTAAATGTGTTAAATGCAGATCCTACAGACAGTTAAATAACTGAACATGTCCTATGCATTTATAGATTGTATTTTTGTGATCACTCCTGTCCTAACTGCTTATGTATTGCTTTCTTAAATCAGGAAAAGCTGCAAGAAGTATTCACTCATCATCCTCTCGCCTTCTCTCTTTAAATCCTGTTTATACATTAAACCCCAATCATCTTATATTGAAAAAAGAAGTATAAAAACAAAGGTTGCATAAACGTTTCCTGTTTCCTTTTATATATTTTGTTTAATTTGTTTCTAATGTTTGCCAAACTGTTTTAAAGTTTCAATAGATATCCAGATATTTCATGCAAATAAAACACTAAAAACATAGTTCTTACTACATGTACATTTTACTATTTATTTTTCAGAGAATGGTGTTTTATTGATATAGTTAGGTAGATAGAAACCTTTCAAAGAAATTATAAAGTTGTAATACCAAGTTAGAGTTATGTCTTAGTTTAAGCAAAGAGAAGGCAAAGAAAGGGGGGGGGGAGTGGATAGAAAGCCAATTATTTGCAGATTTGCTAATGTTTTTCCGAATAAGTGCCACTTCAAATTACAAAATCTCCCTGCTTGAAGCTGTCACTTTGCTCAGCACTTTCTAGAGAAGTCTTGTCTTAGCTAAGAGAATGTTGAAAAACAGGGTCCCCCAGGGAGCCACTAAGCTTTGACAGAGGCTTGACAGTCCTTGAAATTATATCGCCAAATCTTAGAGAGCCTGCTGCTTCAGTGGGAAAGGGCATAGCCAGGCAAGTTAAATATAAACTCTTTCATCAGAGACGATGGTGACTTCAAAGACCAACCCATGGGTTGTAAGTTCTCTGGTGTGAAGACAGCAAGAACTTGATTGTATGGAATGGGTCAATACTAGTGGCTTCTTTCCCTTCCATTTCAACACCTTTAAGTGCATTTCTAGCAAACAAAGATCCTTAAAGTACCAATTTAAAAAAACATGGTAATATGTGTACATAATGTATTATTGCTATCTCTTCTTACAGTAGTCAAGAATTTCTGATATAAAGTACTATCGTTTACAATGTTCTTCCTTGAGTGCAAGTTCTTAAAGAGGCACAATATGCCTGAGATGCTCAACAAGCCTTTCTTAGTGCCACCACAGCCATAAAGGACACAAATGCTAATCTTGCAGCATCATTAGAATGCAAATACTTTACAGTTAAAAACAGAAAAGATAAATTTAATAAAATACACGTAGCAATTCTCTGGTAAACATGTTTAATTTTTTTTAACATAATTCAATTTTATAGTTGGAAAAGGCAAGAAAATCTAGTAAAAATATTTAGAATACTAAATTTATGTGGTGTACAGCTATTAAATTAATGTGTAATATAGTCCGTTATTAATCACTGGAAATTAATTAAAAGGTTAAAATTTATTAAAGGGGTTAATAGCAACTCAGATAGAATAGGTTGGAAGGCTGAGACTATCTACTCAAGATAACAGAACAGGTCTTCTTTCCAAGAGAAGAGGAAGCAGAGAGAGAGAGAAAGTGAACATGCATCTAACATTAAAACCACCTTCAGTCATACCTCAATACTCAGCTTCAGTGATCATAGGTGAATCCCATATCTATGCTGGCCAATAAGCCACACCTTTAGGTCAAGGTGATGCAAAAGTCTTAGATTGTTTAATAATTTTTAAATATTTTTACTCACTTGTATATGTATATGTGTGTCTCTCTGTATGTGTAAGTTCTGAGCCATCTTTTCAGCCTGAATTCATTAATTTTTTTAGTTAATTCATTTAGTTAAATTCATTAATTTTTTAGTTTGAGACACAAACTAACTCATATTCTAGGCTAAATTTAATTTCATGATATTTTTTTTTGCCTCTGGAACATTGATAGTAATAGTATAGAAGTATACCATTACCCTTAACCTCAAAGACTATTTGAAAAGGTATTCAAAATACAATTTAATAATCACTAGTGGAAGAATTTAAAGTACAGATACCTGAAAATGTATTATGAGAGAGTTTAATGGCTCAATATATAGAAAATAAGCCCTGCTACACTAAAAAGTATTAGCAAAGAAATTATTTTTTAAAATTTTTTATTTATTATGTATATAGAATACAGAAGAGAGTACCAGATCTCATTATAGATGGTTATGAGCCACCATGTGGTTGCTGGGAATTGAACTCAGATCCTCTGAAAGAACAGTCAGTGCTCTTAACCTCTGAGCCATCCCTCCAGCCCCCAGCAAAGAAATTATTAAGATATAAGCTATATCCCTTAAATATAACTTTGAAAACTTTAGGAAAGTGATACAAGACCTTTAAACACACAAATTAATAACTATTGATGTACATTAGAAGAACAATAAGATTCTTTTTTATTAGGATATAACAATTAGTTACAGGCAAAACCTGTGTATATCTGCTTTATTCTCTTGGTGGTGGGAATCAAAAGCACAGATCCTCAACAGTTCATGGCTATGCATATAGACATTTTCTCTAAAGAAATAACCTCAAATGCAGAATGTTGTCATTGGTAATAAAAAAAATAAGTTCAAGTCTTTGCACAGCTGATATCTGTGGGAGTGCTTCTCTCCAGAAGTACAAAACTTCTCAAATTGGAGTTTGGTTCAGGTAAGTTGTACAAGAAAAAAAAAGATGATATAATGCTGTATCTGTGTCTGTACCAGGACTGGTGCTCTAATGTAGGATTTTGGAGATGTTGCTAAACCCTGTGGATATACTTATGAACAGTACTCTGTGTGTCCCTGGGGAAAATACACTTTCTCTGCTAAATCATATAACTATTACTTCAGTACTTATAGAAAAGTGGAGTAGACAGAATAACAGCATTCACACAGAAAGCTTGTGATTTCTTGGCTAGAGATTACTTGTTACCACTTTAGGAAAGAAAAAAAAGTATGTGAGTCACCATGCTCTGTACTTATTTCTAAATTCTTTGAAGACTCTTAATAGTGGCCTCGCAGTCTCCAAGGAGAAGACCTATGATATGAGCAAGTAAGGAAACAGTGACAAAAGATTTTGGTATAAGGAGACAAAGAGTCTGGGACAGAAAACAACAGAGCTTAATAAATTAATGCCTTCCTAGTTAGGTAACTAGGTTTCAATAAAATGAGGGAAGGACAAACTCCAATAAATAACAAGAATATTTATAAAGATTCTAGTGCCAAGGACCAAGGAACAGAAAGACCTCAAGGCTAGAGTGAAATGAGGTGGACCAATAGTGTGAAATGTGAATGGGAGCTGAGGGGAGGCAGATGAAGAGAAGTCTTATGGCTTTTGGTAGGAACTTCAGTGCAATCTAGATGACAAGGAAATCCACTGAAGGAGTTTATGCAGAGCAACAACGGTCACATTTCTATTTCAAAATCACTTCTAAGCTCTTGTGAGAGTTGACAGGTCTGGGGAATCAGGGAATAAGCTGTGACTAAGTCATCCCAAGGAGAGAAGCTCCTTTGTCTCAGAGAAGTTTCTGGCACTTCAATGCCTGTTATTTATCTACCATAAGATATGCTGTAAACAGGACCAAAGAAAATTTCCTAGAGCAGAGACATCCCAGTGCTTAATTTTCTTTTGGAAAGAGTCAGCTATTGGTTGCACATAGAATATCAGGATACACCTGCAATCTACATGCTAACATGCCATACACAATCTAAGGTTACATAATTTGAGTCTGGATCCAACACTTAACTAAATTATGTCTTGAGAGGAAATAGAAAATATGAAACTTTCTCTTAAATAATAGTTTACATGAAAGTTTTTTAAAATAAAAGATTTTTTTACCAATTTATGCAATTCATCTGTTGCATTGACATGTTAATTAATTCAAATTATACTTATAAGAATCAGGTTTTTCAAACTCTCTGAATATTGATGCAAAACAGTCAGAGTTTTGGGCCAAATAGAGAGCCATCACATTAGGTGAGGAACCTGGGAGAGTATGAATCCATTTGTTGTGGACAAATGTTTCCTTCCACCTTCACAAATGTGAAAGTAACCCCAGGAGCACAGCTGTGGAGCTCTGCCTTACATCCTGCCATCTCCCAAGCAACACTCTCATCAGGGATGCCCAACATTAGTAAACCGCCCTTACCTCAGGGACCACTGCAATATTATACCAAAAGATGATGTGATCAAATAGATACATTTTCTAGACTATTTAAATTTAAATTATTGTCACTGAGATTACTTTTCCTGGATGTACAAAATACAAACATTTTTGACCCTAAATGTCCTCCTTTTCTTTTTTTCCTTTTTTATTATGAATAAAGTCTCATTTTTATTCATATACCCCATTTTCAAATTCCCTTCCAGTCACTCTCTCTTCTCCCCATCTCCTTATCTCCTCCCCAGCAAGAGCAGGAGGTCCGAAGGTCCCAAGGTGGCTTAGTAAAGCATTCACTCCAGGCAGATCCGCTTTCCTCACCCCAACATCAAGACTGGGTCAGGTGTTCCTCTGGAGGGAGTGAGCTCCAAGGTATTTCAGACCCCAAGCTGTTCAGTGGTTGTGGCTTGCAGCTTCGGAATGCCTTGCTTTTTCTTTAAAGTCCAATAATGAGTGAGTACATTCCTTGCTTATCTTTCTGGGATTGTGATACCTCGCTCAGGAGGATATTCTCCAACCATCCGTTTGCCTGCAAATTTTAGGATATCATTTTTTCATACTGCTGAGTAGTATTCCATTGTGTAGATGTACCACAGTTTGTTAATCCATTCTTCAGTTGAGGGACATCTAGGTTGTTTCCAGGTTCTGCTATCACAAATAATGCTGCTATGAATATAGTTTAGCTAATGCCATTGGAGTGTGACTGTGCGTCTTTTGGGTATACACCCAGAAGTGATATTGCTGGGTCCTTGGGGAGATTGATTCTCAGTTTTCTGAGAAACTGCCATACTGCATTCCAGAGTGGCTGAACAAGCTTACACTCCCACCAACAATGGAGGAGTGTTCCCCTTGCTCCGCAACCTCTCCAGCATAGGCTGTCATCTGTGTCTTTTATTTTAAACAATCTGACAGGTGTCAGGTGGTATCTCAAAGTAGTTTGGATTTGCAGTTCTCTGATGGATAAAGATGATGAGCACTTTTTCAGGTGCCTTTCAGCCATTTGTAATTCTTCTGATGAGAATTCCCTTTTTAGATCTGTACCCCATTTTTGGTAGGGTTATTCAAGGTATTGGGCTCTAAATTCTTGAGCTCTTTATATACCTTAGAGATCAGTCCTCTATCACTTGTAGGATTGGTGAAAATCTTTTCCCATTCTGTAGGCTGTCGTTTTGTCCTATTGACAGTGTCCTTGGTTTTACAGAAGCTTCTTAGCTTTAGGAGATCCCACCTTTTGATTGTTGGTCTTAGTGTCTTTGCCACTGGTGTTATATTTAGGAAGTGGTCGCCTGTGTCAATTCATAGAAGTGTGTTTCCCACTTTCTTTTCTATCAAGTTCAAAGTAGCTGTGTTTATGTTGAGGTCTTTGATCCACTTGGATTTGAGTTTTGTGCAGGGTGACAGGATTGGATATATTTGCATTTTTCTACATGCCACCATCCAGCTATGCCAACACCATTTGTTAAAGATACTATCTTTTTTCCATTGAATGTTTTGGGCCTCTTTGTCAAAAATCAGGTGTTCATAGGTTTTTGGTTTAATGTGGAGATCTTCAATTCTATTCCATTGGTCCACAAGTCTGTTTTTATGCCAGTACCAGGCTGTTTTTATTACTGTAACTCTATAGTATAACTTGAAGTAGGGGATGGTGATAACTCCTGAGGTTCTTTTGTTGAGCAAAATTGTTTTTGGCAATCCTGGCTTTCCTGTTATTCCAAATGAAATTGAGTATTGTTCTTTCAAAGTTTGTAAAAAAATGTGTATGGATTTTGGTAGGAATTCAATTGAATCTGTAGATTGCTTTTGGTAGAATTGTCATTTTTACTATGTTGATCCTACCTCTCCAGAAACATGAGAGATCTTTCCATTTTCTCATATCCTCTTCAATTTCAGTTACATACAGACATATATCTGTTGAATTCTCCATCTGCCCTCACTCAATGCCTCACTGTCCCATATGGAACAGCGACCTACATGCTTCTCTATTAGCTCCGCTAGCTGATGGCTTCACAGTACCATAAACTCCAGCTGCAGCTTCTGAACAATACTTCCCTTAGTGTCAGTTGTCATCTCTAGTTAATACAACCAAAGAAAAAGAGAAACACATTTAAATCCAAGTCTTTTCTGAAGAGTAGCTCTACCTAGTCCCACACAGGTACAGAGAAATGATCTTGCTTGGAGATTTTAAATCCAGATAACATTAATATGTTTAAATACCAGTGTCAAAGGCATATGTAGGAGAAAATAATGCATAAGCAGAGTGTCTATAATCACAGCTTCAAACAAACTCAGACATGCGTTTTCTTCCTGGCAAAGATTGAGAAGACTTGTCTGAATTGAAGAAACTAAATGCTTTCAGTATGTTTCACCAATGGAGAGTCTGACTTACAAGACAGACTCAGATGTGGAATAAAAGAGTAGCATGTCTGAAGCCCACCAATGAAATTTTTTCTTTTCTTTATGAACCAAGAAACTGCCCTAAATATCTCTTTTTTTTAACACAATGGTTAATATAGTTATTTAAGTTCATAATTATGCATAACACATGTTTCACATGTGAAACACCTAGAAATGAGAAAATATTTTCATAATATATTTCAGTATTATTTTTATAACATTTTAAGAACAAGTGAAACTTGAAAATAATTCTAGCAAACCAAGCTTTTAGTATTTCATGTATATGAAGAATGAAATCATATTATTCTAATTTTTAATCATATATCAAAGTGGTATATATCTATATATGTACATACTATTGGAATTTGTATTATTATGTTAAAGACATTTAAGACATATATTGAAAAAAATAAATTAAAATTTTGAAATTCTCACATGACAAATAAAAAATGAAAAGGCATGCATTATATATAAACATTCTATAATTTATTTTTACCCAATATTAGTGAGACCAAAAACATGTAGTCCTAAATAGATCTGTATGCTGGGGTAATATGTTTCTTTTACTTTCAAATTTCTATGATAGAAATTCATATTTGCTTTTTTCTGTGATACATTAAATTTGAACTAAATCATTATTTAATTAATATTAAAACACTGGAAATTAAAATGTCAGTAAAATGCCAAACAGATTGGAAGGAAAACAAATTATTTTGGTGGCTAGTTCCTACTTTCACATTTTCACCTTTCTTTAAAGCTACTTCCTTTCTTTTTTCTTCTTCTTAGTTAACCACTGTCCTTCACATCATACATCTTCTTCATCTCTTTCATTTTCCCACCATGTGCCCTTGTAACGCCCAATAAAATAACACAAAATTTAAGAGAAAAAGAAAAGAGAGAGAGAGAATTCAGTCTTATTATGGAAGCTGTGGTGTGACACAGTGAATACCACAGTCAATCCTTTTATCCATATCTCTTTACCTGCAAGAGTTCATTGCAAAGAGTCATTGGTCTGTTTCAAGGCCTCTGGTTTCTGCTACACTGTCAGTGCTAGACCCTCACTGGCACTCCTCTGGGTAATTTTGCTGTTTCCTTGTGTTGTGGAGATCCTGAAGCTTAGAATCTGCAGAACCAATTCCTTCACTTGATCCTGGGGATCACAGACAGAGGGGATGTTGGGATGAGCCTTCACATAATCCTGATTCTGGCCTGAATACTTGCAGGGTTGGTCAGCCCATCAGCTCTACTGTATCCTTACCATCAGGGTAAACTCTCCTGCATTGCCCTAAGTCATTTCTTTTCTTGTTTCCATTATTTCAAAGAGAACTGACGCACATAAAGCAGTTAATGATTGTTCATTCTATTTTTTGATCAGTGCTTGAAGACATTGAAAATACCCAATGTGAAACTATAGTGTATAGCTTACTTGCCATGACTTATCTCTAAAAGTAATTAGAACAGTTCCTACAAACTTTTCTGATTTAATCTGAATTATCAGAACAAAATGCATTTATATTTCACCATTATTTTTGTGGATAGTTCTCAGGCATATCAGTGTATATATGTATGCACACACAAAAGCACACATACATGCAAATATATTACATAGTGACTTAAGTATTATATATGAATGCATACATATATTACATTTTTAAAGAATAAAATTTATGGTTTTGAATCTTCAAAACATATAATGATTTTTATCATACATATGCATATAAAACAATGGAAAGTAGTGACTTGACATTATAGTTCCTCAGTCACATTTAGAGCAGAATTAAATAGAGTAGCCAAGAGATAAACACAACACAATAAAAAATAACATATATTTGTATTCAGTATACAAGCAATTCACAGTGGAATATTACTAAGGAAGAAATGTCTATTACATGCTAGAACACAGATGATCCTTGAGAACATTGTTCTATAGAAGTAAACCTGCCAGAAGATGACAAATTATACAAGACTGCATTTACATCACATACATTGAAGAGTGAAATTGTTAGAAACAGAAGGTGGGATGTTGCCAAGGGCTAGGAAGAGAAGAGAAAGAAGTGTTCATGGTTTGGGAAAATGATGTGATCTGGGTGGTGCTGCTTGCACAGTGATGTACATGTTTGACAGGAGTGACTGGTACACTTAAAAACAATTAAGGTTACAAATCCTTTATCTATTCTTTCACTAGGGAAATTAAAAGACATCATAATTTAGCCCAGTTTGTTCTCCCATCTCATATGTACTATTGTGCATGATGGGAATGTAAGGCAATTAGCAATTCATACAATAATTTAAGGTGTCTGTTAATAGTGAATATTCTTTCCACGTTCTCCATGCTCATCACTTACATGCTTCATTTACTTTAGACCTGCTCCTGAAGTGAGGACCAATATTATCCCAAGTCTACAGGTAGGAGAACTAAGTTACAAAGGATAAAATCATGCTCACCATCACACCTGCCAAATAAATGGTTGAGTGCTGACCTCACCTACATCTGTTGACCTCCACAACTCTTTACACTCAACAAATAAAGATTTTCTCAAGTAATTGAATTTCATCTTCATTTACAGATAAATATATAATGTGTCTTGAAATTTCTTTAATAAAGCATTTGTTCCCAATACTTCAAATGAGATTTAGATTTTATGTATTTATTTGTTGATATTCATACCAACATCATGCTTAGTATTTTTCAAGGTCTTGTGATGTGGAAAGTAGGCATTGCTGCTCCTGTTATGGCATGGGTGATTGAGATTCTTGACACATTTCTTACACTATAGCCTTGAAACCACCTTTTAAACTTTTAATAGCAATAGAGGAAGCTTTTGGGTATTTTTCCTTAGACTGTGATGCACTGGGAAGTATGCTCAATCAGAAAGAAAACTTTGTATTGTAATCTTAACAGTTGTCTTGTGACACAAATCTCAGCTCCTTGAGCAAAGCTTTCTCACTACAAATCCTTAATTTCTGTAAAATGTTTCATTGTCACTTTATTTCAACAAAGCAATATAAAGAAAGACAATACTGTTTATTTGTGTTGGACTCTTATGCTGTAGATTAAATTAGTATTACACATGCTTCAAAGCTATAAATGTATAAATGTTTAGCCTGAAAAAAAGGAATTACTTTGTAAAATAAAGTCAATTAGATTTATAGCAAAATATTTTGACTAGAATAAATTTTGAACAACATACACATATATATATCCTTGGGAACAACATTCTAAATAGGAGGTTTTCTCATGCGTTTGCATTCTTGCTGTTTCTCCTGCCATCACACTTCCCTAGTCTCCATCACTCTGTCACCATCCTTTGACAGTCTCCAGCAATATTTCTTCCTTCCTTTTCATCACCATCCTTATTTGTACATTCTTTCAAGAAAAACGAAAACAACTCTCTCCTCTCAAACACAAATAATTTAAGAAATTCCTAAGCATACACAAAGTGCAGACTGTTCAAACTGTTCCCGTCCCCTTGGATACCTTGGCTTTCTTGCTGTTTCATGTTTCATGTCGAGTATAGAAAAAAATGTTCCAATCTATTTTAGAATATGGATCTCCTCAGTGTGTCATTTGTCATATGTTTTCAGTAACTATGATATTACTTTTAACCAGTTAAACAGTGATGTGTTTAAAGGGGGTCTGCTCAAGTCCTCAATGGTCAATAAAACATTTTTTCAAATGGTTTAGATGAGAACCATTAGATGAGAAGATCTGACACAGTCTTTAGAATTTATAAATGCCAAATTTATTTGTGTGTTCAGTGATGCCATAGTTTTTAAAGTTTTATTTACTTGGTTCATGGTATGCTCAATGTATTTTTTTAAAAAACATCATAATAGTGATGATGTTTCTACTTGTGTGCTTGTGCATGTGAACTATGTCTATGCTTTGTGTATATGATGCTTGATATTGAGCCTTGAGCATGCTAATAAAACTCTCCACCACTGAGCCATATTCCTTGACTGCCTTGCTATATTGAGACAATTTCTTTCTATATAACCAAGCTTAGGCTTGAATTCACTATCTAGGACATAATGGCCACAAACTCAAGATTTTTCTGCCTCAACTACTTCAGCACGTAGATCACAGGCACAAAACATCATGCCTGTTGTTTCTGATCTTAAATAATATTAACCTGTACCTGAAGTCAAATATCTGAATTTGATCTTAGAAAACACAATAAACAAAAATAACCCCTTGGGAAATTCAATTTATAAAAATTTTTACTAATCTTGTAATCAATTTTATATTAGAACTTTATAGAAATTAGGACTTAATCTTGACAATATATTAATACATGTAGACCTAGTGCTAGTAGAGAAGGCAGTTTTGGATCCTACTGACCTGAAGAAAGTGTCTAATAATGAAAGAGAAGGTGAACTAGTATAGCCACATTTAATTCAACCCATGAGCTTCTGTATCAAAATTGGTCTTGAAAATTTTTGCTCTGTGTTTCCTGATTTATATAAATTATTTTATTTTAAAAATAAACACATTATATTTCATGACTGCAATGGTTTTGCCAGATTTTATAATCAATTCTCTACAATTTTAAATACACAAAAGTAAATTAGAGATGATTCATTATATAAAATAAGGCACAAGAATTCTTCAGAGGTAGTTTGATGAGATTTTATGGTATAGCCCAAGTTATTCTATTGTGAGATGGCACATAATATTTGTATACATTCATAAAATAATTAATAAATCAAATAATTATGTGAATAAGATTTTAACAAATTTTAATATTCTCTTTCTGTTTTAAGATTTTATTATTATTTTGTGTATATGATGTAGATGTGTGAATGTCCACATACCACACCATATATGTGGAGGCCAGAGGACAACTTTGTGAGTTGTTTCTTCTTCCATATGAGTTCTGGAAATAGAGTTCAAGTTTGTTGGATTACAGAGCAATCATTTTTATTTCCTATACCTTTATGTGGGTCCCATTTTGTCTTAAAAGGCAAGCTAAGCATACCACTGAAATCTTGACAAAAGTATCATCATGGCCTCTGATTCTTGCACAATATCAAAATACTGCATCATCAATGTAGAAATTCATAATAAAGCAGAGCTTAGCTATATGTAAACCTAGTGTTCACAAAATACTGCAATAGATTTATTTTCTTTCAAGTTTTCCTTTGTAAGATTTGATATGCATGCATATTTGAATATCCCTGATCATGCTGAGATATAAGAAAAATATAGGAAAGTAAATGAAGACATCTATTCTTTCTAATAAAATGTTTTATTATTTTATGTGTATGAAAGTTTTATCTTCATGTATGTCTATGTGCTATGTGAATGTCTAGTGCTATAGATAGATAGATAGATAGATATAGATAGATAGATAGATCTGAGCCTTTTGAGATAGGTTTTCTCTGTGTATCCTTGCTTGTCCTGGAACTCACTATGTAGACTAGGCTAGCCTCAAACTCAGAGATTTGTCTGACTTTTCCCCTGCCTCCCAAGTGCTGGAATTACAGGCATTTATTGCCATGCCTGGCTTACATTTTTTATTGTTTAAAACAATTTTAAGATTTAAATATACTTTAATTATGTTCTTCTCCTTCCTCAAAATCTTCCAAAAAAATCTCTCCCTCTATACTCACTCAACTTTCAGATCTTTCTTTAAAAATCAAACAAAAATTCAATGTAATCAACACTTCCTCAAAAAAGAAAAAACAAGAAAACAAACATTACCACACACACACACACACACACACACACACACACACACAAATACCCCAAACCTGTAGAGTCCATTATGTGATGGGAAGACATCTATCTTAGGAGAGTCTGCACAATGTCTCCAATTAGGTAAATCTTCTCTTTACATTTCTATTCTTTAAAACCTATTATACAGTCTTTTAGATAATTGTTGTCAAAATAGACCCCTGATTGATGTAGCTGGAAGTGTTTCTTATCCTCTTTTGGAAATATGGTACTTCATATTTTAACTTTTCTTAGGGACTTTAATTGTCAGCAATTTGTCATTAAATCATCTGCCAAGGACACAGTACAAAAAAAGAGATAAGAATTCTAGGAGGATTAAGCATGTTCATTAATCATTTCCTTCTTTCAGTGACAACAGAGACGGGGGTATGGCTTTCAGAACTTTAGTCTGAGGTCTTCATGTTAAAACTTAAGTTCTTTACTGACCACCATAAGATGCAGCACTGTTTTCATATGAAATGATTTTAAGTTCTATCCTGTTTAGATAGCTCACTAGGACCTGACAATGCTAAACACTTGATTATAAAATTCAGATGTAATTCTTTATAGAATTTCCCATATGAAAACCCTTTTGTATAATAAAAGCCTGTGTTGATTTTATTGTTTTTTTTCCTTACTCATATTGGCAGTGACCTAACAACCATCAACAGATCTATTTTTACTTTTTCTTTATAAAATCATTTTCTCCATGTGTTTCCAGAAGAAAGACACATTTCTGTACAGACGCCAAGAGATTTTTGTCATAGGATCATGTAGAAAAATATTCATTTCCTTGTGAAATAAATAATTGATATAATCAAGTAAGTAAATGACTATGGCTTAAAAAGAATTGTTTTCTGAACATTGCATTTTCTATAAGGGCTTGGTGTGATGACCACCCGTCTTTCCTTCTGGGTGGGTTACATTCCATTCCTGATGTATTTAAACTTTGAGTTGCATTTAAATGTCACCATTTGGGATGTTGGTTTTTCAATATTTCAATTTTGAAGACCCACCAAATCTACAGCCAATGAAAACTCATACTTTTAGTTTTGTGCCCAAAATACATCATCACATAACTTTAAAAGATCAGACTATTTTATTGCAATATCAGATGGACTAAGTTTGTTTGGTCTCAACAGATTAGATGCCAAGGCTGTACCAATTTATTACATATGCACATCAGCCACCAGACTATAGCATAATTTATTGTAATTAAGCACTTCTGTGTTGGGAAACCCAAATGAGATTGGCCATTATCAGTGATGTTAATGGTTTTCTGAACAGTTGCCAGGTCATCCACTCCTCCCACCCTTCAATAATAAAATAATTTTGACAAAGGGCCCATGTTTCAACATTTTTAATAAAAACAAAATAGAAAAACCATCAGTAACTGAGTAATAAAGTTTCCTCTCTGTTTCCTCTTTGCCAAAACTAACAGAGAGGAAAATGTTCATCTGGCAACTTACCAAAAAAGGAGGAAATTGAATGGTCCCAGTTTTTATTCTTTGACTAGTAGCATTGTGTACAGAGCACACTTGGTTCTTGGACTCATTTTGACAGAACTAAAACAGATAAGAAATATTGAAGACTCCATTCTGCAATTTATAGGCCTTGATTCTGCTTAAGACTTTTCAATACCATATAACAAATCAGTATAATTTAGAAAACAATGTTGTGTTTGCCACAGACATAAGCCATATGTGTGTGCTGCCATGCTACTATGCCAGCCACAGCTATAAATTCTGGTCACTTGTCATAGATACCTTATTATCTGGGAGCTCTGGATAATCTACACTGTTATCATTCTCCTGATGAATGTTTGACTAAATTGCTGCCTGGAAAGCAGGATCTGAAGCTGAAAGGTTCGCACACTATAGGCAGATGAAGTTGCTCTCAAACTAGTTCCCTGGGTTATTCATTTAGAATTACAGTAAAACAGCCTTTTTAACAGCAGAGTCTGCTATAATAAAAATATTAACACTCCCTTTACAGTAACTATAAATGTAATCTAAGGCAACAAATATCAGGAAGAGACAATGTTCAGAGCAAGTAATCACAACAGACACCTGACCTGGAGTAAGTGTATGATATCCATCATTCTACAGACAAGATGTGTTCATGCTACACTTTTTAGTTAACTCACTGCAAATGTCAAGAAGTGTTTGTCCTTGTAGCTGAAAACTGCTGAGAGGGCACGTGGCTAGGAAATGAAATGGTGACTTTGTGTGATGGATCGATATTTCCATTCCTGTTTCCTGTCTTTATAGTACATACAGAGCAGTACCCTTGACCACACCTAAAAATGAATGCTAAACATATAAGATTCGTTTATTCCATGTTTCTCACTTGCATAGACTTAGAATAAAAGCCAAAGATCCAGAGTGATGATTAATACTGTTTTTCAGTATGACACAGCCTACATCATCCAGGAGACAAGCCTCTGGCCTTTCTACAGGAAGATTACCTAGATTAGGTTTGCTGAAGCTGGAGTCATTCCATGGCTGAGGGTAGGGACTGAATAAAGGTTTAAAAGTGAGCTGAGTATTCACATTTTTGCCCCCCTCCTCACCCCCCTGCACTTCACCTGACCTCTGCTTCTTGTATCCTGTCTGTGGACACAATGTGACCCACTGCCTCAGCGCCTACTGCCATTAAGTCCACATCACCTCAAAAGGTGAGCCAAAATTAGCTCTTTGTCCTGTAGAGCTATGTCAAGTACTGTGTTCCATCAATGAGGAAAGTTATAATATAACTAAGAAGTACTTTTAAACATCACTGCATAAAACACTACTAAAACTCTATTGAATTTCATTTGTCATTCTGTGAAAAAATACTTCTCCAGCAAAATAGTATTAAATCAATACACCAAACACATGTTCACAAAGTCATCAAGGTCCTAGCTAGTCAAAAATCATATGAAAGATGCTGTAGTCACTCTCTGTTAAGTGTAATTTTACTGGAAGTTATCTCTTCCTTTACAATTGTAAGAAAGGCATTCAGCTCAGTTACCTTACAATCCAGTTAAATACATTCTCTGTAACTATACAGCATTTATTTAAATGCTTTATAAAAATTCTTTTGTTCTAAAGTCTAAAAAGACTACTTTCAATAACATATTCAATTAGGCTTTTAATCTACATACTTTTCACAAATTTAGTAATAATTAGCAAATTATTTGTCTATTTCATACTATTTTTATTTTAAAAATTAAAAAAAATTGTTAATTTAATAGCAAATGAAACAATAAAATGGTCTGAAATTTTGAGAATGAAAGCAAAATATTACAAAGTAAATAAATAAGGTTGTGGTTAGAGAGATGGCCTGAGAAGGGTTCCTCTGGAAGATGGTCAGGTAGTAGGAGGACAGCTTTCTGGGAGCAGAAAGCACTGAGTGAGCAAAGGAGTGCTAACCTTTGTCTTCCTCCCCCTTCCCTCCCTGTTCCCCCACACCTTACCATTCCCCTCCCCTGCCCCTTCCTCTTCCTCTTCCCCTCCTCCCTCTGCCACCTCTCCAGCTTCCCCTTTCCTTTGACAACTAAGGGGGAAATGCCTCTATCTCCAGAGCTACAGTGAGGAAAAGAATTGAGGCTGTCGAGATTCAAGAACTGAGAGTCTCTCCAACCTTCAGTCTCATTTGACTGAACAGACCGGTGCACAGTGATCAAGTGCACAGTGATCAATGAATGATTAGGAACACTGTCCTGTACTTTTCACTGCCACTGATTTTTTAACCTATCATTCACATACAGGAGATGAAGGGGCAAGAGCATTTGACCTCCCACCTCTGTAGCTGTTGTTTTCAGTCATACCTCACTGCTCAGCTGCACCTCAGACACTGAAGCCCAGGATGAGGTAGCTGGGTGTTTTCTGCATGCACAGGGTCACTAACACACAACTGCCCTGGGATCTCCAAAGATGGTATTCAGTCAGCCAGGACTGAGGGCTCTGATTCAACAGAGTTGAGGTTCTAAAACTGAACTGTACCCCCAGATACATTTTGCCAGCCATGCATTACAAAATATGGTATAATTATAGTTACAGTTTTATTGTAATTCACTTTTAATTGTATATAACTTTGAAGAAAGAACTGTTTGTGTTTGTCTGAAATGTTATTCTCTGGAAATATACTTTTCTTTATAAAGACTTGAATAGGTAGTCAGTCAAATCTTGTGCAACTAGAACACTTTTGCAATTACACAATAATTAATTAATACAATGCTTTATTTTATAATTGAGATTCATATTGCCAAAATTTATTGTGACTTCTAAGTAAAACTATTTTCTCTTTGGTGTGAATTTACTTGAATTGTTACCACAATTAAAATGTAAGCATTTTAGAAGAGAAAGTAGTTAAATATAAATAAAAATAAGTAAATTCATATCTTTTTTCCTAGTTTTAATTTCAGGATAACAAGGCCTACCTGTGATATGTTACTATTCCCTCAGGGTACAAGAAACAATTCTCAGCATCTGACACATCAAATGTCGAACTGATTTCCTCAAATCCAAGGTAAGTATATAGCTTTTTTGAAATTGTTTATTATGTTACATGTCCAGTAAACTGAATAATAACCATTAAGATCTAAATATTATAAACTCAACACATGGGAAATACTGATTTTGGAAATAAACATAAAACAAAAAAATCATAAAATAAAATTAAAGAGAAATGATGAAAAATCTATGCAGGCATAAATATCAACTGATCCTTAGCAATGACAGATGGAACAGAAGTAGTCATCCAAGCTGAAGACCCTCCCAGGGGAGTCCAATTCTCTGAATGAAGCAATTGCCTGTTTAGACTAACATTTAAGGATGATGAGATTTGCTGCTCTTGAGATGCCCCTCGCCCCAGCCACGGAAATAATGAAGTCCTACTGTAAAGATGCCACCCAAGTGGCTCAATAAAGTTGTTCAGATTCTTCAGCATTTTTCCTTCTTCCCATTTTGCCTCCAGATGGGCAAATATCATGATGGACCAGACGCATGGGAAATTTTCCTTCGCACATCTTCCCTTAGAGGACTAACCCTGGGTCCGTTTTGAAAAAACTGTTTAACTTTTACCAAAATTTAGGGCAAAAAAGACAACAAAAATGCCAATCAGCCACATGATCCACAGTCAGTAATTGTTGCCTGTGGAGTCACATAGCGAGTAGAGAGATTAGTCATAGCTGTGACACAGTTATTTACCCCAGATATTAAGAAATCTGTGCAAGTGTTCAAGACTCGAATACTCGGATACTCACCAGGATAAAACAGGAAATTTCCCAACCCAACCCTCCCTTAAAGGACAGTATTTAACAATCCTACAGGAAACACGTTTTTTTTTTTGTTGTTGTTGTTGTTTTGGCTTTTTGTAATTTAAAGCTTTTACTTATTATTAATATAGTTACTAATCATAGATACTGTAAATAATTTAAAATATTTTAATAAAATAAAATTATGTAGCCAAAGCTCTTAGTAGCCTCTGAACAATGTTGTTTAGACCAGTATCTCAAAGATACTGTCTAAGGCCCAAATGAATCAAGAACACCTAGAATTTAATCACCTACCCAGGCAAATATTTGTTCTCCACTTCATTTATGTTGTTCACTACATTGAACCTTTTGACTTATCCTTAAATTGAATGGATTGATGGTGTTAGGACATTCACAGTGGTTCTTCTATCTGCCCAGAATAGTGTTCTGGAAAGCAGCATTCACTGTATATGTCTTTACTGAACTATCATTACTACTCAAAGTTTTGTTTTGTGGATTATTTCATTTGGCCCATTTCTCATGGTCATTTCTAAGTTTAGGACATACTCATTGCATTCTGTTGACTACATGTAATCTGCTCACGCATCTCTTGCCTGTTTGCCTAGGTGGGATATAGAACCTGTACTTAGCTCCTTCTCACTCACTAACATTATAATGGTACCAAGATTGGTTGCATTATCACAGCAGTCATTAAATATATTTTGAAATAAATGCATAGAGAAGAATAATCACACAACATTTATGATGTAGCATTTGTCTATTCCATCATTTGGGATTAACATGTCCAATATAAACCATGACAATGTTCTAAACAAAGTATGTGTATATTCATATGTTAGTATATACATATGTGAATAAATAAGGAAGAAAATCCAACATTATAACTAAGACATAACTTAGAGATTATAAATACACAATTCAATTGCAGTACAAGGCAGTGCATATGATAGGTGCCACAGATCCACTTATTTATTTGCTCATTCACCAAACGTACTCTGAGCATTTATGCAGAGTTTATAGTAAGGAAAAGAGCCAAAATAATAAAAAAAAAATGGGAAGAGAGACCACTGCATATACTAGGTCAGAAGGGTCACTGCAAGCTTTAAAGTTTGAAGCCAGTCTGAGAAACAAAAAGATGTCTTTTTTAAAAAGCAACAGAGAATAGACAGCAGTATTCTAGATAGATCTAAAACTTGTAAGAGGCACAAATTAAACCTGACTTCAAAGCCAGTGCAGGGGGCAAAAATACACAGAGAAGTGTTCAGTGTGTCTGAAATAATAGGCAGGAAAAATGAACTGAGTGACATTTCTAAATAAAGGCAACTGAGAAACTGAAGGCTGTGGACTACCCTGAGTAAAGAGACAGTTGCCTTAGTCCCCTAGAGGAGTAAAACATTTTTGTTATGAATACTTAGTATGCAGCAAGAGCATAAACTCCAGACAATTTATTTCAGGCATAAGAGGAAAAAGCCAATACCAAGAAAAATATGTTCCAGACCCTGGCGATCAGATCAAATCATAACCCTCTGAAATACTATGTGAGGACTCCTACACTGCTTTTTATCCTAAGGAGATTTGGAGACCAAACTAGCCAAGCTTTCATATGGAGTTATTACCCTGTTTTGAGTCTGTAATGATAGATATTACAGAATTGTCAGAAGATGTTAGCTTCAAATTTTGACCATTTATATTCGTATGTGTTTTAAGAATTGCTCCATAGGAATATTTAACATTGGCTTTGAAAGCCATTTTTATACTATGAGAAAGACATTTGATGTCTTAGAAAAACCACAGAATGTATTGTATCTGACCATAGATTTGCTTTTATTTATTTTTTTTAAAAAGCAGTGCTTTTTGGTTGCTTATCTAAGTGCTAAATAATAATGAGTCCGATACAATACCAACTGCTCAATTGTTTCTAAATACTTTAAGTCAATTCTTAGTCTTTTGAAATGAGTCTATAACAAACTACCAAGACAAAGTATTGCTCCAGAGTTAACTAAAACACTCAAGAAAAAGTGTTAAGGAAGTCATACTTTTTATTTTCAAATACATGGATAAATTAAGTATCTTTTATACCAAACTCAAAAAAAAAAAGGGTTTGGCTTCTGCTTTGGCTCTTAAAAATTCACTAATACACTCATATGTTCCTGTTAGGTGGCCGTGATCGCTATAATCTTTATGTTCTCTCAGAGTAAACTCATATTTATTAACTACAACAAAAGAAAAAAATTAAAGTAAGAGCCCCTTCTTATAATGGGAAGGATTAAGTAACAGTGGTCAAAGCACATGCAGAGAACAAACAGGCTCAGTAGCAGAACACCTATAAATCCATAGTTATTAGCCTGCTTCACATCCTGCTTGATTCATATTTTCCTTCAACCCTTTCTCTCCCTCTCCCTCTCCCTCCTCCTCCCCCACTTCTCTCCAAGAAGAAATTCTCCTTTACATGGACAATCTCCTTGGGACTGCAAGGGAGTATAGATTGTGCTTTATGGAAAGAGCTCCAGTTGTGTATGTGGGAAAGGTGAGTTTAATATGACCTGAGATGGCTGTACATCTCTCAATTCAAATTCCTGTTCGAAAATCTGTCATTCTCAGCCCAATGAGTTCAAACAGGACTGCTGTGAACATCAGTGACTTCATAAACTCTACAGCTAGCAAATCAGTACACCTGATCATACAATATGACCAACGTTCTGTCTGAATAATGGAAACAGAATGGCACAGATAGAATAAAGATAATTGTCTTAAGATAATTGCTTGTCTGGGACTTAAATACAAAGTGACTGGGAAAAATATTTTTCTTTGTTACCTGAGCGAGTATTCCTATTCATGAAATTAAAATTAAATGGCTCAATTAATGCAATGAGAAAGAGTTAAAAAGTTATCTGAGTACTAGACTATCTGGTAAAAAGATTCAGTCTTAGACTGATTACAAAAATGTGAGATCTGTAAAGATACAAATGGTCGATTTCAAATAAAATCGTACAAATACATGATGCAGCTGTATTTTTAGTTGTGGAGTGTTTTGTTTCAAGGTGAAATGTTTGGTTTAAACCACACTAGAAAGAAATGTGAAGTTATTTTTATGTTATTTTATTTAACTAATTTTTTAAAATTTATTTTACATACCTACTGCAGTTTTGTCCTCCCCCTTCCGATGTACCCCTGCCCTTCACTCCTCCATCTCCATTCAGAAAGGGGCAGGCCTCCCTGTCAACAAAGCATGGCACATGGAGTTGAGACAGGACTGAGCTCCTCCCCTTGCAACAAGGCTGGGTGAGGTACCAGCACAGGGAACAGGTTCCATAAAGAAAGACAAGCACCAGGGACAGGTCCTGATCTCACTGCTAGGAGCTTTCTAAACAAACCAAGTCACACAATTGTCACACACATGAAGCTGGCCTAGGTTGGTCCCATGGAGGCTCTCTAATTGTCATTGGAGAGATATTATTCAGAAGCAAAAGCAGAGATCCACAGCAAAGCACTGAGCTGAGCTGAGTCTTGCTGAAGAAAGGGAGAAGGGATTGTATGAGCCAAGGGGATCATGACTGAGGTTGGGGGCTGGCATCCAGAGACAACTGACCTGAGCTTGTTTGAGTTTATAGAGCCTGGGCCAAGAAGCTAGGGAAATGTGAAGCTTTGAGGACAGCACACATGAGGGTGAGGATGGACAGAAACACAAACAGGGTTCAAGGGCTCTCTTTTGGAACCTGCCTCAAATAGCTATGAAGAAATTAGTGCTCGAATTCTTTCATTACATTTGTTATGATTCAAGCGTTCCAACTTTAATGTAAACCATGCTGCTTCCTCCAATTTCCATTGCTTCCTTCTTCTTATACTTTTTTAATGAATATCCCACCCATTTCCCAGAAGCATTTACAATTGCTTATAAAATTCCATATGGTAAGTGACATGATGCTCCAATGAGATAAAAAAATGAGGTTCTTTATTTACTGTAAAATAGTATATTTACAAAGTTAGTATATTTCTACAAAAAAAAGTAAAAATTGACTAACTTTAGCTCTGAGCCTTCCATCAAGCAAGTGAGAAATATGATTAGCTATACAATTATCATCACATAAGAGATTTCTAAGTACAAATTATTTTAGAGTAACATTCATTTTCCTTCAGTGAAGTACACACAGAACTCCTTCTCCCCTACAGTCCCTCACAGAAGGTATACTGGGACATCATCACATGTCTGCACCACTTAGCTCCACAGAGCTGCTTTTACTGTGGCTGGCTCACCACATTCCCCCAGGGACTTCAGTAAAGGAGTTCAAAAGAACTGCCAGGACCACACAATCTAAGCACACAGTTTTCTGATTACATTGCTATGTCTAAATACATTTTTAATGCTATCTAGCAGACAGCATAGACTGGATGCATTCATTTCAAGCTTTTTTAAATATTATTTCTCAAAACTAGGGTTTTGGTAGGAGATTGGCCTGCTAAGGCTGTCATCTCTGACAATACCTTGCAGAATCAGCACAGAATTTGGCTGTTTCTGACTGACAGTTTACCTAAACCAAACTCCAAAGAGTCCTTGTGAGATCTGTGCAATAGAGACTGAACCAATCCTATTCCAGATCTATAGAAAAGTACCAAGGCAACGTGGAGCCAAAGTTTAGAAAAGTAGTCTGGTAATGTTATCACAGAACACAGGACACTAAATTTTCAGATATTCAAAGTTGAGCATTCTGTTCATTTTCTTCCTTACTGTCAGGAGCAATCATATATAGCTGAAACCGACAACAGTTTAACAGTGAGTGAATGACACTGAATGAACAATAGAGTGATTCTAAATTAGACATTATACAAGTAGGACCTGGCATTTGAAAGGTGAGAAGCACTTTTTAAATCAAGTCCTGTTAACAATGCTCACTCTTGTGTATTTGCAGCTATTCCTTTTATATAATTGTCTAACAAATGATTAAGCTTCTAAAATCAGCAGCGATTAATAATTGAATCCTGTTCATTAAAGCACATATTTGAATTTAATAAATGGTACTATATGACATTTTTATGAGTTACAGGTAATGTGTTTAATGCGAGGATGTCTTATGTGAACTTCGATGTCCCACAGGAGTCATGATCCAAATGTTGGAATTTGCATAAGAGTTTTGCCTGTATTATTTTTTTAGCCTAGAAAAATGGTTTCACAGGATTTTAAAGTCATACTCTAGAGCCAATGAAAAATGGTGTTATGTGTGTGGGATTACTCTTCCATGATCTGGATGTGAGGCCTTAGGAAGTGAGGTGTCCTTGTCTGAAGATTGTGGAAAGTGCATAATCATATCTGCATCACAGAAAGGCCTGAAACAGAGTGAGAATGAACATGAAGGTTTGCATGTATAGGAAGATCTCTGACAAGTATCTCCTTCTTTCCAAGAGATGCTAGCTGGATGGTAAAGACCCATGAAGCCATTCTTGGTTCTTCACATCAGCCCCATGTTTTGTAGTTCCAAGCTTCCTTCCTCTACAAAAGGAAGACCCAGAGATGCAGTATCTGAAATTATTAGCAGATAGATCTTCAGGAACTGTCTATTGTCCTTGATTCTGATAGGAACATCATGATATTGGTTCTAATCTACAGCCAAGCTACCCTGACTACACTGAGTGAGGGTACCCCTGGATCTCTCACATCTTACCCCTTGAAGCTTGTTTTGCATGAGGTGCTCCGATGCAGGTGTGAAAAGCAAAGGGCAAGAATCATGGTCTTTGATGTCATTGTCAGATGTTCATATTCATATTCTTAGTGAACCAATTCCATACCAGGGAGAATAGGAACTGTGACAGGTCCCTGTTGACACCGTCAATCAACCTGATGCCAACAAATGAGCATCACTTTAGTAATTTGGTCAATATCCAAAAGGGGATTCAGACATTCAGTGTACCATTAGTGGGTAGCAGTGAAAAGTTGGGGTCCTTTTGATATTTTGCCTTTTCTAGAGGAACCAAACAATAGTTTCTTTCTTGTAATCCCTACTGACATTAATGCAAGTATTTCTGACAAGTGGAAAATCTCCTTGTAATTAAATTTCTGTTGTAGTTTAATGCTTGTTCCCTAAGGAAAGTTTCTGTTAGCAGATTTCAGGCTGTGATAATAGCATTTTTTTTTGCTGTGCTATCAAAAGCAGTAATCTGTTTTCTTTCCTGGATGAAACTCAAAATAGCTGTTGGATTTAAGAAAAACTTAGCACTTTTTTTTCAAAGTTTGAGTAAGTTATTTTTGAGTATCAATTTAGAGTCTCAACAGAGTTGGAGGAGCATCAGCAAGCCTACTGTAGACACTTGCTTTACAAGAGAAGGTCTCAGCAAACATCTCAGTCAGAATTGGGAGCAGAGGGAAGGGTGAGCAGCATCAAAGGGAAGGGACTGCCTTATGCTTTGAAAGCCACAGCTTTTGATAATTGGCTTATAATTTTAATATGTTGGAGATGATCTCTGAAAATAATTGACTTACACTCAATTTTTTTCTTTTGGGGGTTTTGCCCATATTACTTAGGAATAACTTACTTAATCATAAAATGACTAACTTCTACATTGTTAATGTCTAACTTCATCTATAGCAGGCTTACTTTTGGACCACCAATCAACTCTCAAATCATAACAAAAGACTTGTTATTAAATTTGAATCCTCAGCCTTATCTTATGCTTGTTTCTTGCTGGCTCCTATAACTTATATTAATCTCTTTCTTTTCATCTATATTTTGCTGTGGTGCTTTTTACCTTTCTTTCATTTATATGTCTTACTCTTTGTTTGACTGGCTGGCAGCTTCCTTGCTGGCCGGCCCTGGGCATCTTGTTCTTTCTCTATCATTCTCTCATTCTCTTCTCTATTCTATTTTTTCTTCCTATTTATTCTCTTTGCCTGCCAGCACCACCTATCCTTGAACTGCCTAGCTTTTGGCTGTTCACATTTTTTTTTTTAAATCAATCAGGTGTCTTAGGCAGGCAAGATAAAATGGCAACATGCCTTTACAGAATTAAATAAATGCAGAGCATAAACAAATGTAACACACCTTTTCATAGTTAGAATATTTATATTCAATATTCACAGCATAGCATGCTCTTTTATGAGTAAGAACAAATACCTCATAAGTCTACTTTTACAAATCTGTTATGTGCTATTCATAAACAGAATACATGTTGGGCTTCTAATATTTTAGTTTTAATAAATCACAAACCTATTATTTTCCCCTGTTTTGCAATCTTAGCTAAATCATTGATTTTGAAAGTATGATTACAGGATATAAAACATTTACAGAAGAAAACTCAATCTTTTGCATGAACTCAGGACTCCTAAAATAAAGAGACAGAAAAAAATTGCTTATGAAGTAACTAAACACAGAACAACTCTTACTTTATCCAGAGTGAAGCCATGTTTTATTTCCATGGTTATAGAAAAGTTAGAAACACTAATTCTAACCCAGACAATAGTGACACTCCTACCCTCAAAGAGGGATTTGGGTGAGCAGTCATTGTATTGGAATAGAAAGAGCTCCTAAAATTTGAGGAACTTTTTTTAACAAATGTAAAAGACAGCCTCAAAAACTTGAGTGAATTAATCAAGGTGACAGGTCAGTATGCCATTACTCTAGATCAAGAATACCAACCTATTAACTCTTGATTCAATGATCATTATTCCACACTCAGAAATTCCATCGAGAACATTTATATTCTCAGATGTTTTAGGGCTATGTGAATGGAGACCTCATATTGCTCTAAATAGAAAACAAAATTTTTTAGAAACATTGATATATCTTCTTTATCTACTCTAGTCAGAAGACAGAATCATACCTCCTACAAAGTTAACTATCAATGACTATGAGTGTCAACAAAATATACTTTTTTTTTTACTTTTCTTTTTTTTTTACTTTTCTTTTTTTTTATTTTAAATATTTTTCTTCTTTATTTTGTATTTATCAAAAAAAAAACAGTAAAAAGAATTTTTTTAAAAAAAAATGCCAAAGAGTTAACAATAACTATACAGAGGATAATAATCATAAGCATGGCTTATCAAGGGTGGAAATGCAAATAAGATTACTACACATATATTTTCTTTGTGTTCAGCTTTCCCTCTGAAATTTTTTTTCCATCCCTGTATAGCCCTATTGAAGGTCCCCTCCCCCTCCCACCACATCTGATCATTTTTCTTCTCTGCAACTCCTCATCCCCTCCATTGGCAGGGAGCCGTCAGTCCTATGGTCACACTGCCCCAACAATGCTTGGATCAGTCTTCACTCCCGGCCAAATCCAGTTTTGTCCCCCCACCCTCAAGAGTGAGTCAGGTGTTCCTATAGTTGGACTGGGGTTTGAAGGGTCAGTCCAAGGTGTTTCTGATCCCAAGCTATTCAGTGGTTGTGGTTTGCCTCCAGGGCATGTTTGGCTTTTTTTCTCGTTTGTTTGTTTAGAGACCACTAGTGAGTGAGTACATCCCCTGCTTGTCTCTCTGAGTTTGTGATACTTCGCTCAGGAGGATATTCTCCAAATCCATCCATTTGCCTGTGAATTTTAGGATACCATTTTTTCTTACTGCCGAGTAGTATTCCATTGTGTAGATGTACCACAGTTTGTTAATCCATTCTTCAGTTGAGGGACATCTAGGTTGTTTCCAGGTTCTTGCTATTATAAATAATGCTGCTATGAACATAGTTGAGCTAATACCTTTGGAGTGTGAATGTGCCTCTTTAGGGTATACACCCAGAAGTGGTATTGCTGG